>JAVJIF010023768.1:0-57861 GCA_038442645.1 Agave tequilana
GGAAATTCTTTCGGAGTCGGTAAATCACTGATTCCGGGATTTTTAATTTTAAAACTATACAGTATTGTCTTCGAACGGATTTCACTATTGGTCTTCATATATTATTCTTGATTTTGGTAAAATTTCAGATCATACAGAGATACTTGAATTTCGGGCATTTTTCCAATTATCGCATATTCCAATTTCCACCTTGTCATGCCACCTCATTTCCCACTCACCCTCTCACCTAACCCCACTCATTCTCTCTCTCACCATGGCCGGCCAAGTGGCCACTCTAGGGACACCTCACCTCCCTTTTTGCAAGAAAGCCCCTTGCATCTATCCTATTTGCATCTCCTTTGCAAAATCCCCATCATATATATTCCTTTCAATTGCAATTAAATCCTTTTCTTCCTCTTTCACTTCATCAAGAGAGAAACCCTCTCCAAGATTCCCTCATCTCCTCCACAAAACCTAGCACCAGAAACCCTAATCTTTTCTCCTCCATCTCCTCCTCCAACCACAAGAGTTCATCTAGGGCATCAAGGGCATCACCTCCAATCTCCAAGGCAACTCCAAGTTCAACCTCCTCACCTCAAGCTTCAACAACACTCATGGATTGAAGCCACCATCTTCTTCTTGGATCAAGCTCCAATTGAACCCATCCAAGTGAGTATCTTTACTCACCAAGACCTAGTTAACTCCTTATATACTTGTGATGGGAATTCTTGAACACTTGCACCTTAAAAATCCCATTTTTAGGTTATCAAACTAAAGATCCACCTTTCCATGTAAATATCTCTACTCACCAAGGCTAGTCGTCCCTCCCTTGTGTACTTGTGTTAGTAGATCAGGTCCCCTAATGTCATAAAAACCCCATTTTTGTCATCAAGAACAACCCCCAAGTTCAGTTCTGTAAATGCTCCCCGACCACGATTAGTCGACTTGACCTAGAACCTAGTCGACTAGAACACTTAGCTGAAACCTAGTTTTTCTGGAAAAACACAGTATTAGTCGACTTACCCCAAATATTAGTCGACTGATCAACTCTCTGGAAATCCCTATTAGTCGACTCCTGAATTCACCTAGTCGACTAACCCTCCTTGGACCAGAAACCAACTCTCGGCCCAGTCGACTTAAGCCTATTTTATTAGTCGACTTGAACCCCCTAGTCGACTAACCATTTTACCTTAGTCGACTAATGTTTCCTGGAACAGTGACCCCAATTCTCTTTATCCCAGACTTAGTCGACTTGCGTACCTGTTAGTCGACTTGAAACCTATATTAGTCGACTAGTCCCTTGACCCTAGTCGACTAATTCTGACTATATGTCTTAAAGATTTCCCTCCTAAAATTGGATCTTGTCGTTGGTTTATGTGTTATGCATTATGGTTTCTTGTACTTCATGACTGGTACTTTGGACTTATTACTTGTTGGATCTTACCTCATATTACTTCACGATTTGTCAAGTAACATTATCAACCACTTGTCAACTTTATGTTCTCTTTTCACACATGTATACAAAACCATGCCACCACCTTGCCAGACCCTATAGTTATGTCATGATTGACCGGCCCATTCTACATTTATTGTTATGTTTATTGCTTGCTAGACATCACCACTTTGTCATGCTATCCCTTAAACCAAGCATGATACACTTGACTTTATGATTATCTTATTTGCGGGAACCCTGCCTTGTTTTATGGAACTAAGTGCCACATGGAACAAAGTGCCACGCCACACGGTGGGGGCCACCTCTTGAAACCCATGGGGGCCACCTCTAGAATCCACTCCCTCAGAACAAAGTGCCACATGGAAAAAAGTGCCACACCACACGGTGGGGGCCACCTCTTGAAACCCATGGGGGCCACCTCTTGAATCTGAAGGGCTAATACTGTCATTTTCACGTTCCCGTAAACTGATAATCCTTATAAAACTACAACTTGTATGGGGTATGGGTGGAAGTGATGGATGCCGGAATGATACCTTGCTTATAGTAGGTGGATGATATATGGTAGATTACTGTTAGTGGGACCTCGGGCCCACACTAGATGACTGTTAGTGGGACTTTGGGCCCACATCCTGAGTACTGTTAGGGGGACATTGGGCCTCCAAAACGGTTCCAGGTGTATGGAAACCACTATAAGAAGTGTTATCAGTTCTCCATCTACTTCCGACAACGACCCTCGACTTCCTATATATTGGATGTATGTGAGTCGGGATCGATACCGGGCACATACCTAGATATATGGGTTAGACGAGTAATAATAATGATAATTGACATTGTTATGGATATTGTTATGATTCTTGATATTCCAGGCATGTTCCAGTTATGTTCCCAGTTTGTGACACTTATTATGATTTCTGTGACTCCAGTGATGATTCCGGTTTAACTATTACTTGTTCCTGTTTTGGATTTATGGTTGTGTCTATTATGTATTCACGTTTTGACTATCGTATGATTTGCAACTCCGATTTTATATGCTTGGATTACTGTGGCATGAGATAGAGGTATATAGATGAGGGTTTCCTTGTTTGGATTATTCCTTCGATGTACTGGTTTCATGGGACAGTGACTTAAGTATATACAATCACTTTTGCTTGTAATCAGCTTTACTTGTATTTTCCGTATTATGATTATGTTATATCCGTCCTTACATACTATACTTGTGTTCTAATCCCTATTCATATTTCTTAGCCACTTGGCTGTAGTTCATTTACTGTTGTATGTCTTGATTCCTTGGATTTGCACATTCAGATTCTGAAGCTGGATTGAAGTGGAGTTATCCACCATAGATCGAGCTTTCCTTTTGAGCAGGCGGCCTAGCTCCAGATCCTTGTGTCAGGCTCCTTTTGACTCACGGGATCCTCATCCTACTCGTGAGCATTTGTCTTCTTATTGTATATTTGATTTTTGGACTTGTTATGATAAAAGACATATGTAGTATGTAATGTTTATCATACTGTGATGACTTTGTATCTGTACCTTTATGTTGGCATATATGTGTGTATACCATACTTTGCGTTGCACTCTGATCATTTCTTGTTGTACTTTTGCTTAGCGTATATGTGTGGGTGCATTTTCGGACCTACGCCTATACGTCGCAGTGACGTCCCCGTATCCGTGGAATCGGGGCGTTACAGGTTGGTATCAGAGCTTAGGCTCTTACCTCTATAGTACAAACAAGTAGCAAATTCTAGAATTTGCGGATGCCAACATCAATGTACAAAGTCATCTAGTCCTTCTTGATTCTAGTCTAGTCCTCCTTGATTTCTTCTTCATATCCTTAAGTCCTTCCATTCCATTTTCCAGCTCCTCCAGTCTATCCATACCTAGTATCGATGGAGAGGAGATCGGGTCGCAGCAACTCCGGATCAGCATCGAATGGAGCAGCGAGAGGAGAGAATGTGGATATATTGAGGGTTATCCAGATGGTGGTGGAAAACCAGCAACAGCAGGTGGAGAACAACAGCAGCAGACCGAACTTCTCCGGCAAGGGATAGCAGCACCTAAGGGACAGAGGCCGGGGAACATATCAGACTTCAGGAGGCTGCAGCCAGCCATATTCACGGGTGGAGAGAAACCCTTGGAGGCTGAGCAATGGTTAACGGACACATCAGACTTGTTGAAGGCAGCCCGTGTCCCAGAAGAAAACCAAGTGGAGGTTGCCAAGATCCAATTGAAGGATATAGCCAGGACTTGGTGGCTAGCAGAAGAGGCCAAATTGGAGAAGCCTGTCACTTGGGACACCTTCTCCAAGAGTTTTCTACAGCAGATTCTTCCCTGTCACAGCTCAGAAGGACATGGAAGAACAATTCATCAGACTTCGGCAGGGGAGTAAGTCCGTGGATGAGTATGCCGCGGAGTTTCTCAGATTGAGCCGCTTTGCCCCGTACATGGTGACGGATGAAGAGAAGCGGGCAAGCAGATTTCAGCAGGGCCTGCAGATGGACCTACAGGTATTCCTGGTGCCCCAGCAGCTGAAGACATATTCCGAGATTCTCACACATAGCTCGAGAAGTAGAGCGTGGACTGGAGAAGAAGAAGGAGAATCAGATGAAGAGCCAAGCCAAGAAGAGGCCTTTTGAGTTGATGGATGAGGAGGATGAGGATAGGGCAACCCAGGGCCCGAAGATGAAGAGACCATTCCAAACTCCTCTTCCTCAGATCACATGCAATTTCTGCCACAGGCCCGGACATTACAAGAGAGATTGTCGGGTAGCCAATGGATTATGTTTGGCATGTGGGGCAAGAGGTCATGCACTAAGGGATTGCCGGTACAGGAAGTTTGAGCATACGGCACCAGTCAGACCAGCACATCCGGCCCCAGCACTTCCAGCACCGCCATTGAGGAGGGACCCAGAGCCCGTTGACCGGAGAGCTCCATTTCCACCCCAACGGTATGATCATCAGCAGAGAAGGGTGAGACCGAGGGCAGATCAGAGGAGAGGTCAAGTTCACTTCATGGCAGCAGAGGCTTCAGGTGTTGCAGCAGAGGGGGCAGATCAGTATCCGGAGCAGGAGCCTTAGGATTTCATGGTAACCACTACCCCAGATCTTGTATTGAGTTGGTTATCTTTCTTAATATTGTTTCCATTGTCATTCTATCATTGTTAATTCTGGACCTTCTTGTATTTATCTTCCTCCCTGTTTTGGTTTTATGATGCCTTTATTCATGCCTTCGTCCTCCTTGTATTCAATTTGCCTCCTTAACGAAATTGCGAGGACGCAATTTTTTGAAGGTGGGTAGATTGTATACCCGTTCTTGGAATACGTACTTAGTTGCGTGTTCGGATTTTCGATCGTATTTTTCGATTTGTTTTCTGTATTTATTCTGTATCATGAATTTCCTATACGATTATTTTATATTGGATTTGGATTCGTGGACTCGGAGTCAGCCCTAGTCTGAGCCGAGGGCCTGATCATAGTATATTCTTCGATTTGGTATTTCTGACGTGTAGAATTGACCGATTTCAGTTTTAAATGTTATTTTTCAATATATTAGGTTTTCTGTGATTTTCTGGATTTTTCTCGGATTAATTTGAATTTCTTCAAAACCGGTGTCGGCCAGTGCCGCTGACCGATTCCCGGATTTTTAATTCTCAAACTGTTTGGAATTCATGATGATTCTTTAGACTTATTTCTCGGGATCATATTTTCTATCTATATTCTTTTTCTGAGGATTTTATGATTTTATGGAAATTCTTTCGGAGTCGGTAAATCACTGATTCGGGATTTTTAATTTAAAAACTATACAGTATTTCTTCGAACGGATTTCACTATTGGTCTTCATATATTATTCTTGATTTTTGGTAAAATTTTCAGATCATACAGAGATACTTGAATTTCGGGCATTTTTCCAATTATCGCATATTCCAATTTCCACCTTGTCATGCCACCTCATTCCCACTCACCCTCTCACCTAACCCACTCATTCTCTCTCTCACCCATGGCCGGCCAAGTGGCCACTCTAGGGACACCTCACCTCCCTTTTTGCAAGAAAGCCCCTTGCATCTATCCTATTTGCATCTCCTTTGCAAAATCCCCATCATATATATTCTTTATTGCAATTCAATGCAAATCCTTTTCTTCCTCTTTCACTTCATCAAGAGAGAAACCCTCTCCAAGATTCCCTCATCTCCTCCACAAACCCTAGCACCAAGAAACCCTAATCTTTTCTCCTCCATCTCCTCCTCCAACCACAAGAGTTCATCTAGGGCATCAAGGGCATCACCTCCAATCTCCAAGGCAACTCCAAGTTCAACCTCCTCCACCTCAAGCTTCAACAACCACTCATGGATTGAAGCCACCATCTTCTTCTTGGATCAAGCTCCAATTGAACCCATCCAAGTGAGTATCTTTACTCACCAAGACCTAGTTAACTCCTTATATACTTGTGATGGGAATTCTTGAACACTTGCACCTTAAAAATCCATTTTTAGGTTATCAAACTAAAGATCCAACCTTTCCATGTAAATATCTCTACTCACCAAGGCTAGTCCGTCCCTGTGTACTTGTGTTAGTAGATCAGGTCCCCTAATGTCATAAAAACCCCATTTTTGTCATCAAGAACAACCCCCAAGTTCAGTTCTGTAAACTGCTTCCCGACCACGATTAGTCGACTTGACCTAGAACCTAGTCGACTAGAACACTTAGCTGAAACCTAGTTTTTCTGGAAAACACAGTATTAGTCGACTTACCCCAAATATTAGTCGACTGATCAACTCTCTGGAAATCCCTATTAGTCGACTCCTGAATTCACCTAGTCGACTAACCCTCCTTGGACCAGAAACCAACTCTCGGCCCAGTCGACTTAAGCCTATTTATTAGTCGACTTGAACCCCCCTAGTCGACTAACCATTTTACCTTAGTCGACTAATGTTTCCTGGAACAGTGACCCCAATTCTCTTTATCCCAGACTAGTCGACTTGCGTACCTGTTAGTCGACTTGAAACCTATATTAGTCGACTAGTCCCTTGACCCTAGTCGACTAATTCTGACTATATGTCTTAAATGATTTCCCTCCTAAAATTGGATCTTGTCGTTGGTTTATGTGTTATGCATTAGTTTCTTGTACTTCATGACTGGTACTTTAGGACTTATTACTTGTTGGATCTTACCTCATATTACTTCACGATTTGTCAAGTAACATTATCAACCACTTGTCAACTTTATGTTCTCTTTTCACACATGTATATCAACTAACCATGCCACCACTTGCCAGACCCTATAGTTATGTCATGATTGACCCGGCCCATTCTACATTTATTGTTATGTTTTATTGCTTGCTAGACATCACCACTTTGTCATGCTATCCTAAAACCAAGCATGATACACTTGACTTTATGATTATCTTATTTGCGGGAACCCTGCCTTGTTTTATGGAACTAAGTGCCACATGGAACAAAGTGCCACGCCACACGGTGGGGGCCACCTCTTGAAACCATGGGGGCCACCTCTAGAATCCACTCCCTCAGAACAAAGTGCCACATGGAACAAAGTGCCACACCACACGGTGGGGGCCACCTCTTGAAACCCATGGGGCCACCTCTTGAATCTGAAGGGCTAATACTGTCATGTTCACGTTCCCGTAAACTGATAATTCTTAATAAACTACAACTTGTATGGGTATGGGTGGAAGTGATGGATGCCGGAATGATACCTTGCTATATAGTAGGTGGATGATATATGGTAGATTACTGTTAGTGGGACCTCGGGCCCACACTAGATGACTGTTAGTGGGACTTTGGGCCCACATCCTGAGTACTGTTAGGGGGACATTGGGCCTCCAAAACCGGTTCCAGGTGTATGGAAACCACTATAAGAAGTGTTATCAGTTCTCCATCTACTTCCGACAACGACCCTCGACTTTCTTATATATGGATGTATGTGAGTCGGGATCGATACCGAGGCACATACCTAGATATATGGGTTAGACGAGTAATAATAATGATAATTGACATTGTTATGGATATTGTTATGATTCTTGATATTCCAGGCATGTTCCAGTTATGTTCCCAGTTTGTGACACTTATTATGATTTCTGTGACTCCAGTGATGATTCCGGTTTTAACTATTACTTGTTCCTGTTTTGGATTTATGGTTGTGTCTATTATGTATTCACGTTTTGACTATCGTATGATTTGCAACTCCGATTTTATATGTTGGATTACTGTGGCATGAGATAGAGGTATATAGATGAGGGTTTCCTTGTTTGGATTATTCCTTCGATGTACTGGTTTCATGGGACAGTGACTTAAGTATATACAATCACTTTTGCTTGTAATCAGCTTTACTTGTATTTTCCGTATTATGATTATGTTATATCCGTCCTTACATACTATACTTGTGTTCTAATCCCTATTCATATTTCTTAGCCACTTGGCTGTAGTTCATTTACTGTTGTATGTCTTGATTCCTTGGATTTGCACATTCAGATTCTGAAGCTGGATTGAAGTGGAGTTATCCACCATAGATCGAGCTTTCCTTTTGAGCAGGCGGCCTAGCTCCAGATCCTTGTGTCAGGCTCCTTTGACTCACGGGATCCTCATCCTACTCGTGAGCATTTTGTCTTCTTATTGTATATTTGATTTTTGGACTTGTTATGATAAAAGACATATGTAGTATGTAATGTTTATCATACTGTGATGACTTTGTATCTGTACCTTTATGTTGGCATATATGTGTGTATACCATACTTTGCGTTGCACTCTGATCATTTCTTGTTGTACTTTTGCTTAGCGTATATGTGTGGGTGCATTTTCGGACCTACGCCTATACGTCGCAGTGACGTCCCCGTATCCGTGGAATCGGGGCGTTACACTGTGGTGTCGTTCCTCGCCATCGGACTGCATGGGAGGGTGGCCAGGTTGCTGGGGAAGGCCACCGTGCCGATCTCCGACGATGAGCTGGCGTGGATCGGGAGAACGGCCTGCTCGCTCGCTGCCGAAGGTGCAGATCTGCTGCTGTCCAGATCTGGATCTGCGCCTGTTGTTGCTGTCTGCGCGCAGGGAAGAAGGAAAGGAACAGATCTGCTGCTGATCTGCTGTCGTCGTCGCTGGTGTGGAGAAGATCCGGCCATGACCTGGGCTGGAACTGAGGCTGCCGCCTGCCGTGCTCTGGTGGGATCTCCAGCCAAGATGCGCACAAGGGTTGTGTGCTGCGGCCGTGGGCTGTTGTCGCTGTTCTGATCTGAAGGGAAGAGAGGAGATCACGGCCTGCTGTTATTGGCTGTTGGTGGGCTATCCCTGTGCTGGCTCGGCCATGGGCTACTGAATCTGAAGAGGGGAGGCACTCATTGCTGTAGATCTGTAAGGGCTACAGGATGCTGCGCTCGGCTTGGGGAAGATGAGGGCGGTTGCAGGGGGTGCGGCCATGGGTTGCCGCCTGCTGTGCCGCGTCAAGAGAGTGCGGCTGCAGGTGGGGGATTTGGGGGAGATGGGGAGCGCGCTGCTGCTATTGTGCGGAGGAGAAACAATTAGGTTTAGGTTTTGGGTTAGGAAATAAAAGAGAGATTATATATGGTGTTAATGGGTTTCGGGTCTAATTGTGAAATAGGGTAATGGCATAGGATCCAATAGGTTAATGTTGGGTATTGGATTAGGAACGGGTCATGGGTTATGGAATCCAAACGGTAACGGGTAAATAGGGTGAGAGGTTAACAAGGAGGACCCACCACCACCACCATGATTAGTACAAATACCAATATTAAATTAAATGCCCAAAATAATAGAACACTAATAATAAATAATGATACACTAAAATAGAATCAACAGTAATTAATAATGGAAGAATAATTTGTCATATATTATCCGAAAATAATTTTTTTGCATACTCAACAATAATAATCACAGGAGAAAGAAATTAACTTGATAAATAAAAATAATCGATAGATCAAAATCAATACTTGTGAAAAATTTAAAATACAGTATTATTAGATTAGGGATATTACATTTGGTCTGGAAAAACAGCTACTGATTATAATTTGCTAAGGGTGTTTGGTTGTCCAGCCTATTATCATGTCAAGGATGATAAGTTAGACCCAAGAGCAAAGAAGGGCGTGTTCGTCGGTTTCAAGAAGGGAATCAAAGGGTTCAAGATCTGGGATCCAACGGACAGAAAGTTTCTTTTCAGCAGGGATGTCACATTTGATGAGGCTTCTATATTGAAGCCTAAGGTCTCTCAGCGGTGGAGACTAGGAAGACCAAAGATGTATCGCAGCAGGTGGAGAATGATACTAATCCATTATCTCTAGAGAGTTCAGCATCTGTGAGGATCATACTTAGGGTGACAGGGAAATGATCAAGCAGATGAGGGAGATGCTGATGATGAAGAGGGTCAAGAACAGGTCATGGGTAATGTTCCTGACTCCACGGCAGTTGAAAAATCAAGGAGAAACACTAGGAGACCATGTTGGCTCACTACAGATATGGTCGTGGCTTATGCACTTCCGGTCATTGAGGAGGCTATTTCTCCACCTTCAGAGAAGCTGAAATCAGTTCAGAGTCAAAGATGTGGAGAGCAGCCATGGAAGAAGAGATGAAGTCTCTTTAAACGACACTTGGGAACTCACAAGGTTGCCCAAAGGGAAGAAGGCGATAGGCTGTAAGTGGGTGTATGCAAAAAGGCAGGGATCTCTCAAAGAAGATTCGGTGCGCTACAAGGCCAGATTGGTAGCAAAAGGTTATGCTCAAAGGGAAAAGAATTGACTACAATGAGGTATTTTCTCCTGTTGTAAAGCATTCGTCAATTCACATCTTATTGGCTTTGGTGGCACAGTACGAGTTGGACCTTGATTAACTCGATGTAAAGACTGGCGATCTAGATGAAGAGATCTACATATCTCAGCCAACAGGGTTCAAAACTGCAGGGAAAGAAGATATGGTATGCAAGCTGAAGAAGTCGCTGTATGGGTTGAAACAGTCTCCTAGACAGTGGTACAAGCGATTCGACAGCTTCATCAGAGGAAAGAAGTACACACGTAGCCACTATGACCCATGTGTGTATTACAACAGGCTACCAACAGGGGAATATATCTATCTACTTCTGTATATAGATGATATGCTTATTGCTTTAAGGTCTAGATCTGTAATTGATGCACTGAAGAGGGACTTAATGTTGAAGAACGTGAATACATGACTCACGTCCCATATGCTAGCGCAGTTGGTAGCCTTATGTATGTTATGGTGTGTATAAGACCAGATCTGTCACAAGCTATCTTTATGGTCAGTAGGTACATGCATGATCCGGGACAGGGTCATTGGGAGGCAGTAAAGTGGATTCTGCGGTACATTAAAGGTACCATTGATGTTGGTCTGGCATTTGAGGACTCCACAGGGAAGAAAGATTGTATCGGACATGTTGATTCCGACTATGCTGGTGACCTTGACAAGCGCCGGTCTACAACGGGGTATGTCTTTACATTCTCTCAAGCACCAGTGAGTTGGCGCTCTATTCTACAGTATACCGTCGCATTATCTATTACAGAGGCCGGGTATATGACCATGACGGAGGTTATGAAGGAGGCAATTTGGCTTCAAGGTTTGCTTGATGACTTGGGAGTAGATCAGGATCTTCTGAAGATCAACTGTGACAGTATGAGTGCTATTTATTTAGCCAAGAAAAGGTATATCATACACGGACGAAGCACATCGACGTCAGGTTCCATTTTGTTGGGAGATTCTAGATGAGGGTGATAATGAGCTGCTGAAGATTCACACATCGGAGAATCCCGCCGACATGCTTACCAAGGTGGTGTCAGGAGTCAAGTTTGCACATTGTAAAACTTTGCTCCATGTCCTTCATGTCGCATGAGCTTGTTGAAGCTCCTTTGGATGAACTACGGATAGATAGCCGATCCCTTGGGCAGGGTACGTAGGCAACCACACTGTGCAGCCACTTTCGAGTCGACAGTTCGTATGTTACAATTCGGCTCAGATTTGGAGAAATCTTCACCGAGGTGGAGAATTGTAGGAAAAGAGAGGAAGTCGAGGAAGTCGACGAAGTCATCGGCCAAATTCAGCAACAGCAGCAGCAGTCAGTAGTACGGTCGATCGAGCTGGTCGACCGTTGGGAAGCAGCAGCAGCAGTAGCACGGTCGACCGGCTCGGTCGACCGTTGTGCACCAACGTTGTTTGACACGGAGAGGGGTTGGCTGGTGTAACGCTTCCTGGAATCAGATGGAAAAGATTACAGCCGGCTTAATCTTCCGGTTACAAGGGAGGGGGAATATTGAATCTTGAATTCCCCTTTGTTTAGTGCTGGGTTCTTCGTGTGGCGGTGGAGAGTGAATCTTGTTCTCCGTTGACCGGATGACTGTTCGGACCGTCGGGGATCTTCTCTTCGGTCGGTAGAGGGAGTAACTCAGCTCCGTCTACCAAAACTCTAGAGGAGGAGGTAGGCGAAGAGCGGCTAGTACTCAGTAAGCTCGCTGAAGGGTTTTCTCTCTCTCTGTCGTTGATCTCTCCTTTGATTGTCGTCTTTTTTCCTTCTCGTCGTCAATGTCCTCTCTCCTTCAATAGTGACGGGACTATTTATAGGGTTTTTAGGGGGTGATCGTGCCCCCTAAAAGTGCTCCACGATGAGGGCCAACTTCCCCGCTATATGGGCGGCGGATGGCGCCATAATCGGGGTAGTTGCAACCGAGACGTGGGTGTCGATCCGACGCGTCTTGATGCTGAGGCGCGGGCTTCGGGCTGACGCGCCTTGATGCTGAGACGCGGGCTTCGGGCTGACGCGCCTTGATGCTGAGACGCGGGCTTCGGGCTGACGCGCCTTGATGCTGAGACGCGGGCTTCGGGCTCGCGCCTTGATGCTGAGACGCGGGCTATCTCTCGCGTCTTGATTGTCACATTTAGCCTTGCGCCTGGATCTTGGATCTCTGTGTTTTGGTGGCTTGTCTTGGTGATTTTTAGACAGCCTACAGAACCCCCTCCAAAGTTTTTGACATTCCGCAGTTAACTGGGACGGATTTCGAAATACTTTGGACTCTAGCTGAGTTCGCCTTCATGACTAGACTGTTGATGCTTCGGGTTTGATCTTATCTGGAGTTTCGTGAGTGTACTGTTGAACTCTTTGAAGCTCCCAGAGTTGATCATGTTGAGTGTTTAGATGCACAGTCTAAACCTCTCCGATTGCTTTTAGTCTGTCATTGGCGCGCTTTAAGCCAGGAGTGGTTGGTCGTCTGCTTGCGTCAGTGTACTGTTGAACTGATTTTGCAGAAGCAGGAGGCCAAACGCAGGTTCTTTTTCAAAAAGCAGAGATGGTACTGCTGTAAAGGCGCGATTTCTGTAATCGTGCGTCCTTTGGCACTGGAGACGCGACTGATTTTCAGAAGGTAGACGCGATATTTGGCCAGACTGAAAGGACGCGAATTTCTTAGAGAGACGCGACCTTCCAAATGCATTCATGGAGAGGCTGACGTGGCATGTCCATCGAGGAGGTGCGTTCTTTGGGCGCGAATTCTGTGCCATGTCATGATTACGCCGCCAGCTGGCCTAGGGAACCGGCGAAATTTCGCCTTTTGGCGCGCGGATTTCCTGGTTCATTAAATGAACTGCTCCACGTGTCGACTGCTGACTCGTGGCGGGGTTGCGACGCATGATCTTCTCCGTTCAGAAACGATTTGGTTACACGCGTCAAGCGGTGACTCGCTGCAGCGTCTACCGGGCCACGCGCCGCGTATCTTCGCGAATCCCTGTGCCTATAAAAGGCAACAGTTGGAGAGATGCATCTTCTTCTCCGAACGCACTCGCTGAAAAAAAGAATTTCCTTCTCTGTTCATCTTCGAACATCTCCTTGCTCGGATTTCTGAACATCAATGGCACCCAAGGCTAAGCCAACTGCATCGTCCTCAAAGGCGACCGTCGCCGAGGCCCAGAGGGGCGGCTCCTCCTCTGCACAGGGCGTCGTTCTCCCAGGTCTCCAAGGTAAAGGCCTCTTAGGCGGAAGTTTCGCCATTTAAAGAAAGTTCAAAGAACTTTTAAGAACCCTTAACACGTGATTTTCAGATCGTGTTTGATTCCCAGACGCAGTCTTTGGGATGATAACCGAGGCGCGGGTTTGGACCCTCGCGCGCTTGAGTCCTGCGCTTCAGATTCTTCACTTAGAATATTTTCTATTTGTGAAGGGTTCAGACGCGGACTTAGTTTACAGAACGCGGATTTGATCCTTGCGTTCTGTTTCATCAGCTGCTGATTTTGATGAATCTGGCACCCGAGTCCAAGTACTTCGACGTCTGGGGATGTGAAAGGAAGGGGGTTACCCTCCTTAACTTCTGGCGATTATGGTAGTGGAAAGGTTAAGGTGGATAACTCCCTTCTTTTCGCACCCCAGAAGTGACATCAAGGAGAATGTTGTGGAGACGCCGATCCCATAGGTCTGGACGCGGATTTGATAATTCCTGCGTCCAGTGCCTCTTCTGCGTGGATGCGCAGGTCTGGACGCGGATTTAATAATTCCTGCGTCCAGTGTCTCTTCTGCGTGGATGCGCAGGTCTGGACGCGGATTTTATAACTCCTGCGTCCAGTGTCTCTTCTGCGTTCGGATTATGAACACTTAGCATTTTTTTTTCTATGCTTTTGATAGAGTATCTAACTAAGTGTCCTTTTCTTTTTGCAGCGTCACGCCCTGCTACTTCACTCGCCAAGAAGTGCCACTTTGGTCATGTAGGTGGTGCTGACCGGGATTTGATTTTTGTATTGCAAAGGACTGTTCCTGTGACTGCTGACAAATCACCGGATCGCAGAGAGAGGCTCTCAAATGTTGACATGAGGACTCTTCGGGTGCTCATGACTGATGCAGCATTTGCAACGGATGCTGGTATCAAACTGGAGAAGCCTGCCTTCTTCTTCGGAGATCGTATCCACGATGGCGGCCATCGCGTATATGACGGGACTTACAAATGGCTCCGCCAGATAAGGGGTGGAAGATTCTTTCTTCCAGACATGGAGAGGATGTTCCCGCTGTCCTACTTCCAGCATATGTCCGTCCCTCGGAAGATGGAATGGGACCTTGCTCGATATGTTCCCGAGGTCACTCTCGGTGATTTGGGCTCCCACAAAGTATACCGTCATGATAGCCATGACAGGTCAGTTATCGGCCTTTTCCCTGGGTCGCGCAGGACTGAGGTTCCAGCCGGGGAGATACCACAACTTGGCACTACCTTCCTCAACGCCTTCATGGAGGCGGAGGGTGACTACCCAGTTGGGTTCCGTGCGCCGGGGTGGGTCCGTTCCACGGAGAACTATTGGTGGGGCAGGATGGTCGGCTTTGTCCTTACCGAGCTCGGGGACCTGCTAAAGCGCGTGGGGCTGTACTCGGCAGTCAGGGCCGTGCAGTGGGGGATCCCTCAAAGCTCTCAGAACTTCTTCGGGATTCTAGAGCGTTATAATCCTTCGACGGGGACGTTCTTCACTCCGGTCGGAGAGATGGGCCTTGCTCTGCACGAGCTGCACGAGGTCTCGGGGCTGTCGACGGGGGATATTCCCTATGAGGAATATGTCCCGACCGCTGTGGAGCTTCGCTATGTGAAGGAGGAGTTTCCCCTCATATATGAGACCTACTGGGAAGTGCTATGTCACTTCCACATTTGCGGCCAGATAACCAAATGGCGGTCGCAGGGAGTCAAGCAACTATCTTGGGCCAGTTACTTGTTCAATAATGTCAACACCAAAGACCATCGGATAACCCGATTGGATCCCAGCTCTGACAGGGAGATCGAAGACAGGATCGACCAGGCTCCGAACAGCTTCTACACCACGGAGTCGAACGAGGACGGTTTTGACCCTGACTTGGTTTTTGAAAGCTTTCACCATCAAGCCCGGACTCCTATCTCCGATCGGGCGCTGTTGGCGGGCTTTCTGATGCTGTGGCTGAAGCGCTGTGTGGTGCCCACACTGCCGCATGAAGTCATTGTTGCTGACGTGGTGTACCCGGCGGTGCTCCTGGCTCATGGGAACCCCATAGCCCTTCTCCCGGCCGTGGCGGCTGGTATTCAGAGCGGGCTGCGGGCGCTCACTAAGAGTTTCTGTGAGCCACCAAAAACTGCAGACTCCGAGGGAAAGCCGTATGTTGACTCAGAGGGGAGTCCGACGGTGAAGCGTCCTAACCCTCGTGTCGAGCTGCCTTACACGTACCTTATTGCTTGGTACGTGATGCATTGCCCTTCTTTGATGACGGCAGCGCGTTGGAGGGAGAATTCTGTCCCTTTCGTACAGCGGTTGGAGGGTTCAAAATGGCGTGATCCTTACATATATTACGTCCGGAAGTGCCTTTCAGACCCTGCCAACTACCAGCTCAATCGCTGCCTCCTCCAGATCCCTGATGCATCTTTCGGGGATCTACTTGTTGATTCCGTTGGCCCAGATGACTTCACGAGGTTATCCGCGGGGGCCTTCTGGTGGTTGCTAAATATCCGGCCCGGATATGTGCTTTTCCGGCAGGGGACGTCATGTACCATTGAGCCGTACATGCCGAGTCGCTTCGCTCGACAGTTCGGCTATGATCAGCTCTATGTCGGGAACCCCAATGCTAGGCTTGCCTTCGAAGGGAACCTGTTCGAGGGTGCTCGGGCCTGGTACTATAGTGTGGCTGGAGGGACGGGAGTATCTTTCCGTCTACCTCTCGAGGGGCCCAAGTGCCGTACGAGTTTCAGCTTCTGTACTTGGTACTCTCAAGCCATCCAAACGCCAGACTTTTTTCCGGCGTCTTCATGCATTGAGAGCATCAACGCAAGTCTCGAGGCCAGGACTGATTCTAGTAAACCGACGAAGCTCGTAGAACAGTACCTGAAGGCCCAAAAGGAGGTCGGGCGAAGATCGAGGAGGGAACCCCCAGCAGTGAGGGCGGAGCCGCGACCGGCAAGGGCAGAGCCACCAGCGACAAGGGTGGAGCCACCAGCCAGGAGGTCTAAACAGTTGGCGAGCAAGCGTCATCGACGCTCTGCTTCTATCGCTGAGCCTGCCCCAAAGAAGGCTCGGAGGGATTTGACGGCTGAAGTCTCTCAATCCAGAGACATCTCTGCTGGAGTCGAGGCTCCTCCTGAAGACGTCCCTGTTAGGGTTGAGGAACCGTCGGAAGATGAAGATTTCCCCACCCTAGTCCGTGCTCCTAGGTCGCGCAGCAAGACCGTGGAGGAAGGGGAGCTTGTTGAAGAGTCCACCGCCGCCGAAGATGACGAGTCACTGGAGGTTGACATAATGACTGGAGGGGATGTTGAGATTGCAGGCCTCTCAGCGCAACCCGAGCCTTCTTCTGCTCGTGATGGGAGAGACGAGGCACAGCAGCCGGGGTCTCCTAGCATCTGCATTTCCAGTCTTAGGGCAGTCGACCCTAGTCCTACCACTGGGGTGATTGGAGGTAAGGCTCCTGTTGCGGAGCTTCCTCGCGTTGCGCTGTCGTCTTCTTCGTTATCGGGGGAAAGCGACTTCGAAGACGAGACCGACTATGGCGATGAACCCGCTCTTCCTGATCAGAGCAAATTCTTCCACATCTCGGAGGAGGAAATACATGAGGGTGAGCCATCGACTGCACCATCGCTGGCGATTATCCCCACTGAAGGTATTCTTTCCATCTTCTGTCTAATTTCCTCTTTGCATATTGAAGAGGATGTTCTAACATTCTTCTTTTATGCTGCAGGGCCAACTGAAGATGCTGAGGCTACCACCTCCTCGCGTATCGAGGAGATGGTGAAAGAGTTGACCCGGCCCGAGGGGATTGAGGTCTCGGCTGCTGAGATACCCTCAAAGGGGGCAGCTGTTGAAACTGGGGAGCCTTCCACTCTGGCAGAAGAGGAAGTAACCACTGAGGCTGAGGAGGCTCTCACTCTGCCAGGCGAGGAGGTTACTGCTGAAGCCAAGGAGACTTCCGCTCCGCAGGATTTGACGTCTCCGGACCTCCAACCTGGTAAGGCAGCTCTGATGCTTTAAATGTTTAGCTCTTCTATCATTGTGGCTAACATCGCGATAACTTGCAGAGAGGACTGAGGGGGTTCAGGTGGAGGGTCCGATGGTTGGCACCCTTCCAGAAGGCCATACAGCTCAGGTCTCGGTGGAGGTTTCTGAGGAGGTCGTGCTTACTACTCCCTCATTGGTCGTGGAGGCTCCTGCAGAGGTAGTACCTCCGGAAGCGTCAGCGGCCGGTCCAGCTCTGGTTGTCTCGACGGCCAGCACGACTCTTGTGCGAGAAGATCCGCCTTATATCCCCTATCCTGTGACAGAAAAGGGGTCGGGAAGCTTCCTAGGTGGTGAAGACATGGGGGAACTGGCACGTCAGATGGTGCAGCAATTCTTCGCTTCGATGGGATCATGTATTGATCTCATCTTACGTGGAAACAGCTCGTTCCAATTTGCCCAGACGCTTCTTAAAAATCTGGCCGTGAACGTCGAATTAACTGGAGGCCCTTCACTTGCCAAGGCGTGTCTACGGGTGGTAGAGCAACTGGGAGACTACCTGCAGGAGCTGGAGTCTTTGGAAGATGCTGGCTCTTTTAGTGAGGCCCAGGCCACCCTGACTAGGCTCCTAGCTGCTCAAGAACGAGAGCGACAGGAAGCGGAGGCACAAATCGCTGCAGAGATCCGCAATCTCGAATATTCCCAGGCTGAATGTCAGAAACTAGCTGGCGATTCAAGGGAATCCGAGCTTGTCATGCAGAGCACAGAGCAAGTCATCATCAGGGCTCGGGACACCATTGCCAAGGCAGAAGTGGTGCTTGCGCTCAATGAGGAAAAGCTTGCTATCATCAAGAAGCAGCTAGAGGAGCAACAAGCTGCTAGGGCGCGAGCTGAAGAGAGTCTGTCTCTACATTCTTCCAGGGTGGAATCTCTGCGAACGCAGCTGGCCGCAAGAAATTTCTTATCCGAAGAGGAGCTGCGGGACCGGGCTATTATGGAAGCTGAAAGGACGCGCCAACACGAGATTCACCGCCTTAGGGAACAAATCCGTACCTTGGCGAACCAGGACATTTAGCCTTCTTTTCTTTTTCCCCCTTTTTTGTAAAGAAGAGGACACTCTGTTTAGAGTGTTTGTATCCACTTTTACTGTTTATAATAAAAGTTTGAAAAATTTTGCTCCATCTTCTTTGCTCAGCTGTAGGCGAATCCAACTCCTTGGTAACTGGCACTTAGGTAAGACTAAGTTCTGTTAATGAAACGCGGCCTTGACTCTGAGTCTTCTTAATGAGACGCGACATTGATCCATAAAGTGAGACGCGGTCGTCAGTCCATAGGAACTTAGATTTGCTAAGTCCTTTTGATGAGACGCAGCATTGATCCATAAAGTGAGACGCGGTCGTCAGTCCACAGGAACTTAGATTTACCAAGTCCTTTTGATGAGACGCAGCATTGATCCATAAAGTGAGACGCGGTCGTCAGTCCATGGAGTGAGACGCAGCGTCAATCACAGGGTGAAACGCGGTCTTCTTGATGAGACGCAGCGTTGATCCATAAAGTGAGACGCGGTCGTCAGTCTATGGAGTGAGACGCAGCGTCAATCACAGGGTGAAACGCGGCTCTGTATAACGCGAATCTGTCTTGCTAAGAAAGACGCGGATCGATCAGACACGGGATACGCAACCTCGAGCGACTTTCCCATCTGCGTTCAATGCAGCATGACTTAAAAAGATTTTTAGGAGATCTTTGAACGTCAAGTCTTCACCGTCGATTGGGGTTCCGGGTCATCCGTTGCTTCCCAAGACAGTTATCCACGCGTCAGCCTCTTATTGGGTTCAGGCGTTAATGCTCTTGCATGCAGAACCGACGCTGGCGGTTGAAAACCGGCGCATTTCGACGGTTTCCAAAGCAGCGTTCCACGCGTCCGTTTTTGATTGGGCTTTGACAGTTGTGCGCGACGGTTCCGATTGATGCCCCATTAATGACAGTTATTAGGGACTGCCTATAAATAGAGTGCACCTTCTCCCTCTTCAATAATCCAATCTTAGACTGTTTTCATTTGTTTTGCCCTGAGAGACCTCGCCTCCTCTAAAGCTTCTAACAAGGTCCCTGTCTTCATGGATGAAGGTGACTCCGCGGATGAAGATGACCCAGAGCTTTTATGCTTCTGTTTGGTCTCTTCAGAAGGAATCCTCTCTCATGTCATCTTGCGCGCGCGCGTTTGGATGCAGAGAGGCCAACTCTGGACAGAGGCCTCTGCTGGTATGTCACCCCGATGATGTCCATAGCCTGAACTTTGGCATAGCCATCTGAATGAAATCCTGGTGCATTCCTATTCTGGAATTTGCGCTGGTGACTTGAACTTTTCTGAACGCGGGCTCTTGACGCTGGCTTTGCTCATGGCTATTGCCTTGGCGCGTTTCAGACCTGAATCTTGCAACTCCTGTTCACCCAACAGAGAGATGGCAATTTTCGGCGTTTGAAGTTTTTCGCGTCTAGTGCATTAGACGCGGGTGCAAACTGAGACTGCGTTTGAATGCTGGGCGTGGCACAGTTTTGACTCGCGTCTGTTTCTGTTAACGCGGTGGTTTGACTGTGCAGATCATTTCCGCGTCTGAAGTCTTCAATGACTGCCGCGTCTGTTACTTAGTTTTCTTTTGTTAAAGTATACTAAGTTCCAGACTTTCTGATTCTCTTATTTGTTCTTTGCAGGTTCGCTGGTCTCCTGGAAGAGTGCTTCAACCGGCGAGCTTGCTCAATGTTCGTTTGTAAGAGAGTAAATTATGGTCCTCGTCGTTTGTAAGAGAGTAAATTATATCTCTGACGAGGACCCAAATCTCGCCAAGGTCTCTTCAGATCTCCTGTACCACTCTTGCCTGATGGCAAGAGATGGTCAGGTCAAGTATGACGGCGAGGAGGTTCCGGCGGTTGCGGTGGCGGAGAGGATCCTCTTCCTCTCCCATCCCAGAAGTAACATCAAGGACAGTCCATGTCCTTTGGATGGCCTGCGGGGGAAAGATCAACTCTTGAACGAAGGGTTGCAGGCTCTTCTGTTGTCGCTGGACCTAGTGGAGGGTAGCATCCTTTGTGATGACTCCTAAAACTTCCTCTCTCACCCCAGAAGTGACTCCATGTTTGTTGGATGGTCTGCTAGGGAAAGAGACGCGCCTGAACGAAGGGTTGCAGGACCTTCTGTTGCCACCGGACCTCAAGAACACCATTGCTCTTGGCTTAGTCAGCTAGGGCGCTTTCGAAGTTGGCGTCGTGCATCAAAGTGCAACCGGTTCCAACAGTCGCCACTTCTTCAGACATCATGCACTTAGGATCAGATGCGGCTTCAAGGAGTGAGTACGGCCTCAGAGAGAGAGAGGGACTTCTTTGTACTCCTTAATTGTAACACTCAATCTTATTGTATAAGAGAGCGTTTTGTATCACTTTCATGTGTTTGGATATGAATAAAAGTGACACTTTTCTTTTTGCCTCTTTCTGTTGTCTTGAATGTTTTGTTTTAGAAGCAAAAGAATGATTTTGGTGGACCCGCCACTTTATAAAAGAAAGTGACAGGGGGAATGCGTACTCCCAGAGAAGGTGAACTTTTGTCAAGTGTCTAGGATTGACTTGATTCAAGGTCAGCTGGGGAATTTGATAAAACATTGTCAGCGGTGTAATGTTAACCTAACAATGTCTTTAGGTGGACCTGTTATTCTGTTGAAGAGAATAACAAGTGAAACTAGACCCGCGAGGAATCTAGTAAAGCTTTCACCGTTAGAGGTGTGATATTAACTTAACGGGTTGGAGATAGTCTTGTCAGAAGTGTGGTGTTAACTCGACAAGGATGTGAGTCAGAGGTGTGATATTAACTTAACTCAGAATGTCACTGTCATAGGTGTAATGTTTAACTTAACAGTGAGGTAATGCTAGAGGTGTGATGTTGAACTTAGCATTGGTCATCTCGACTTAGACGAAGAAGTCGAGGAAAGGTCATGGCCATAGGTGTATTGTTGAACTTAGCGATGACTCGGATGCTAGAAGTGTAGTGTTAACTTGGCATCGTCCATTTCAGCTTCGATACGGAAGTCTGAAGAAAGGTGACTATCAGAGGTGTGATATTAACTTGACAGGCACTCGATGTACTGCTTAGAGGTGTAATGTTAACTTAAACAGTAATTTGTCAGAGGTGTAATGTTAACTTGACAAGAATTGGCTCGTGATAAGAGCAATTTGAGGACCTGTCATTCTATTGATGAGAATTGACAAGTGGAATTTGAAATGCCAGAGGTATAGTGTTAACTTGGCAAATTTGAGAGTTTGTTACTCTATGCAGAGTTAACAAGCAAAGTTTATACCCGGCAAAGGGTATTCATTACCAGAGGTATAGTGTTAACGTAGTAATGATTGCACTTTGTGGTCCTACCATTCTATGGATGAGAATTGGTAAGGGACTTTGGAGGAAAGAGTGGACTCGAGTCCACTTAGGATTTTTAGCAAACCCTCAGCTATCAACGGATTTGACATGCCTTTACCAACTACCGTTTGAGTTGGGCTAGCCATGCTATTCCCCTCAGCATGATGAGTTGTCGAGGACTTATGTTGGGCTTAAAGGCCAACATTTTCCTCTATCCTTAGCCGTCGAGGGCGTCGGATCAAATGGGAACGTGTCCCTTAGGATTTTTAGCAAATCCTCAGCTGTCAACGGGTTTGACATGCCTTTACCAACTACCGTTTGAGTTGGGCTAGCCATGCTATTCCCCTCAGCATGGTGAGTTGTCGAGGACTTATGTTGGGCTTAAAGGCCAACATTTTCCTCTATCCTTAGCCGTCGAGGGCGTCGGATGTTTGATCAGAGGTGTACTTTTAACTTGATCGGAAGAAGAGTACTATTAAGGATAGTACTTCTTCAAGAATTTGCCATTGATCGGCATCATGAGTGTATCACCATTTGAAGTTATGAGGCGATATGATCCATTCGAGTAGACTGACTCTACCACAAATGGTCCCTCCCATTTGGGCTGAAATTTTCCTTTTGTCTTGTGCGTCATGACCATGGGTCTTCGGACAGCTAAGACAAGGTCGCCTTTCTTGAAAGTTCGCGCTTTGACTTTCTTGTTGAAGGCTCTGGTGATACGAGCTTGGTAAAGCTCGATTTGTTGTTGGGCCTGCAAACGCTTGTCGTCTAAGGCTTCCAACTCCTGGAGTCGCTGCTGATGCTTCTCCTCAGTTGTCATTTCCGCTGTCAAGGCGACGCGTAGAGAGGGAATTTGTATTTCCAATGGAAGGACGGCTTCGCATCCGTATACCAAGGAAAATGGCGTGGCTTTAGTTGGGGTTCGCACCGTTGTGCGGTAGGCCCATAAGCATTCACCCAGCTTGTCGTCCCAGTCTCGTTGACTTTTCGAGACGAACTTTTTGAGAAGCTTGCCAATAGTCTTGTTGAAGGCTTCTGCAAGACCGTTAGCAGCAGGATAGTATGCCGTTGAGGACACACTCTGGATTCTGAACTTCGCGCAGAATCTCTGGAAGGCCTGGCTGATGAACTGGGGTCCATTGTCATGGATGATACGCCGAGGCACACCGAAGCGGTAAATAACGTGATGTTTCACGAACTTGATCACGTTAGAAGATTTCACCTCTTTCAAAGGGATAGCTTCGGCCCACTTAGAGAAGTAATCGGTTATCGCTAGAATGAACCGATGTCCTTTCGATGATGGTGGGCTGATAGGGCCAACTACGTCCATCCCCCACATTTCAAACGGCCAAGTAGAGGTCGTTGAGTGGAGGTACCCTGGTGCTTGATGGATGAAATCGCCGTGTATTTGGCAGGCGTAACATCTCTTAGCATAAGCGACAGCATCGGCAATCATCTTGGGCCAATAGTAACCCATCCTTTGGAGTCGATGTGCCAATTTCGGGCCAGGTTGATGAGCTCCACAAGTACCATCGTGGGCTTCTTTCAATACTCCTTGGGCTTCTTTTGATGAGAGGCATCGGAGCAGGATCCCGTCATGCGATCGACGATACAATGTTCGCGAAATCGCATTATAGTAGAATTTGGGGGCTTTCCTCCGAATGGCGGCCGCCTCCTTGGTGTCTTCGGGCAGAATGCCGTATAAGACAAAATCAATGTAGGGGAATCGCCAGTCTTTAAGCCCTGAAGCGGTCGACACTTCAAGTGTTTCCTTGTCGTGATGGTCTCCCGTTGACCCTGGACAGTCCCCGAGGGGAATTTTTGGACAGTATAGGTCGTGGCTATAGACGAATACTTTCTCCATTGCTCCAGCTGGAAGAGCTAAGGAAGCAGCGAGGGATGCGAGTGCATCCGCATGTGCATTTTGCCTGCGCGGTACATGGTCGATGTAGAAGTTTGAAAACCTTTCGGCCATGTGAATTGTCGCGTTGTAGTAGGGTACTAGATCTTCATGTCTGGCCTCGTACTCTCCGCGAACTTGGCTGACGATGAGTTTAGAGTCACCGTAAGCCTCGAGATTTTTAACGCCAATCTCATCGGCGAATTGCATCCCAATCAAAAGAGCGTTGTATTCCGCCACATTGTTGGAGCAGGGCTCGGTTAACGAGATAGCTCGGGGAATCACATAATTTTGTGGGGAGACGAGTACTACTCCTACCCCCGCTACTATGTGTCCCTTCGGGCTTGTCCTTGATGCACCGTCGAAGAAAAGTTGCCATACTTGACTTTCGAACGATGTCTGAGTCAGGTAGACTTCGGCGGCCTCATCTGGGAGATCCTCATAGAGTTTGGCTGCCCTTGGATCTGGGTGTTCAGCTAGGAAGTCCGCCACCGCTTGTCCTTTAATGGCCTTCTGGGGTAAAAAGTGCATCTCATATTGGGATAACAATATAGCCCATTTTGCCAGCCGGCCATTTAGTGAAGAAGGCTTTGTCATAAGTAACCTCAGAGGGTTGACTTTTGATATGACATTTATAGTCTGGCCTACCAGATAGTGTCGCATTTTCTGAATGGCGAACACTAGTGCCAAACATTCCTTCTCGATCGGGTTGTACCGATGTTCGGCTCCGATCATTGTTCTACTCAGATAGTAGATTGCCTGTTCTCGTCCTTGTTCATCATTTGAGCTAGTAGAGCTCCCAAGGAATGATCCATTGCTCGGACGTACACCAGGAAAGGCTTTCCGGACACCGGAGCTGCAAGGACTGGTGGTTGGGTGAGGTAGTGTTTGATCTCCTCAAATGCTTTTTGACAAGCGTCGTCCCAAATGAATGAAACACCCTTTTTCATCAGCTTGGCGAAGGGTTGGCATCTCCCGGAAAGGTTTGATATGAACCTGCGGATGTACGCCAATCGTCCTTGTAATCCCCTGAGCTCCTTGAGGCTTCTGGGGGGTTGCATCTCTTGGATAGCGCGGACTTTCTCTGGATCCAAATAGATTCCTTTGGAAGTCACAACAAATCCTAGGAATTTGCCACTGGCTACCCCCAGGAAGGATTTGGTGGGGTTCATCTTCAATTGATGAGCCCGCATGATGTCGAAGACCACCTTCAGGTCTGCTATGTGATCACCTTTAGTGCGACTCTTCACCGCGATGTCATCGACATAGCATTCCACCGTTTTCCGCATTTGCTGATGGAAAATGGCGTTCATGGCCCTTTGGTATGTTGCCCCTGCATTTTTCAGTCCGAAGGGCATGACGGTGTAACAATATACCCCTAGAGGAGTCCTGAAGGAGGTATGCTTTTCGTCATCGGGATACATCTTGATTTGATTGTATCCTGAGAACCCGTCCATAAAGGACATTCGCTCGAATCCACAAGTATTGTCAATCATGACATCTGTGATTGGCAATGGGAATTCGTCTTTGGGGCAGGCCTCGTTTAGATCACGGAAGTCGATGCAGATCCGGATCTTCCCGTTCTTCTTGGCGACGGGGACGATGTTGGCTACCCAGTCGGGATGTTGTTCTTCCCGGATGAAGCCAGAATCGATGAGCTTTCTGACTTCTGATTGAATTGCCTCCATTATCTCTGGACGGAACCGTCGCTGCTGTTGTTTAACAGGCTTCATGTCTGGATTGATGTTGAGGCGATGCATAGCCACTTGAGGATCAAGTCCAGGCATGTCCTCATAATTCCAGGCGAAGACATCTATATACTCTTGTACAAGAGATATTAAATCCTTCTTCTCTGGAGGCGACAGGCCGTCACTTATGAAGATGGGCTTGGGGTTGGTCTCATCTCCTAGGTTGATCTGAACAACCTTGTCATCTGTGGGTGGCTCACGCTGTTCAAAGCGGATATCCCAAAGAGCATTCAAATGTTTGATCCAAGGATCTGTATCAGGTTGGATCATTTCTTCAACTTCATCTTCCAGATGGCCTGTTGAAACCATGTTTACTGAAAGCCCTTTGAAGATGTTGCCGACACTGACATCTGACTCCCATGATGACGTGTCTGAAGAGCAATTGTTGCTCGACGATTCTTGAGGATCAGAGGCTGATGGGACCGGAGTTGATACATAGCCCAACCCCCTGCGCGTCCGATGATAATAATCGGGGGCCTTCCCTTTTGGCACAAAGGATCGAAGTAGCGTCCTCCTTCCTTTGCCGAAGTTCAACCCGGGCTTGTTGGTTATATCGTACCCCATTTGCTTCATCATTCTGAGTGCCTTCGATTCATAATGGTCGAGCTGAGGGGATTCCTCCTCGCTTTCTGATTCTTCACGGGGCATTGGTTCAGACGAGATTCGCCCAAAAAGTATTGGTCTTTGGCCTTTTCGTCTTGCCGGAACCAAGAATATAGACTCCTGCGCATCGCCATTATCCTGGTATGTCCCGAAAGATGATTTTACTGGTACATGCAATGATGTCAAAGCATCCATTGCCGACCAGATGTCATCGTCTACGTCGGTAGTAGTATCCGACGGTATAGAATCGGATGCACACGCAGAAAAATATTCAAAGTCTAGATTCTCATTAATATACCAACCGCCTGCATCGTCGGTGGTATTATCAACATCGAGCTTATTAGTGCTCTTTACAAGTGGTTTTAACTCCCACAGGCACTTTTCTTGCTCGGGCTCAGTGTCAGCCTCATTACCAGAGTCTGGCGCCTCCAGTTGCGGGGTTTCGTCCACTGGATCCTGATATAAAAGGGAATCCGTGAAATAATTCTCGACTCCCTTGAACGGATACCTTTCGGCAACCAACGTTTGCACCTTCCCACTCGCGTCAATGTATTTCATGACTTGGTGAAGAGTGGAGGGAACGATGGAGTTGCGGTGGATCCATGGTCGTCCTAGCAGCAGATTGTAGGAAGTGTCGGCGTCGATGACATAGCATGTCACCTCCGACTTGAGGCTCCCAATCTGGCACTTGAGCTTGATCTTCCCCATTGGACGGGTGCCGTTGGCATTGAACCCGTAGATGGTCGTCTGTGTAGGGCTCAGACGGTGAGTAGGGATGCCGAGGTGTTGCATGACTCGGCGGGGCATAATGCTCAATGCGGACCCTGGATCTACCTGAATGCGGTTCACCTCAGATGATCCGATGTAACCTGTGAAGTACAGGGGTCGATCGTGTTTCCCTTTCACCTGCATATCATCTGCCGTGAAGGTGATGCAGGGGGTATTCTGGGAAGTGTGGAGGCAATCCTCTACATCTTCCTCCTTCGGCACCTGGGTCATGAAGACCTCAGCATTTGCCAGAGCTTCTTGCAGAGCCTCTCTGGTTGACTTTGATAGCCTCAGGAGTTCATACAAGGTGATGCGTGCCGGGATGTTGGCTAGTTGAGCCAAGACATCGAAGTGGTAAGGTGTCGAGGATCCTTCCGCTGCACCTTTTGGAAGGGCTCGAGAGAACCGAGTCTCCTTCTGCTTTGCCACAGGTGGCTTCGTGGAGGGCTTGGCTGATTCTACGGTTGGTTGCGGAGAAGCCGCTGCCGTCTCGCCGTACTGCTTCAAGTATGCCTGTCCTGAACGGGTCCCCGCCATCGGTTGGCTGGGCTCTGCGGCCAGGACTATTGTTTCCTCTTCTGAATCAGTCAGCGAGGGAACATCATCCTCTGCTTCTCGGGAGGAAGCACATACCACATGGCAGGACGAAGCTTTTGCCTTGCCTTTGGACTTCCTGTTGGTTACAGTAGTCCATTGTTGTTCATCGACGAGGTCAGGGTGGACCCACATGGTTTCCCCCTGAGGTGTAGGGACGGCTACCAAGCCCTTCTCCTGCTGCTGGTGAGGGTCTGTGTTGACCACTCTTAATTCTCCTCTTGGAATAGGAGTTACCCCCGCAGGCGTTGGAGGTTGTCTCCCGAACTGGAGAACCGACGTTACATTGGCCGTGACCTTCTTCTGCTCTGGTCGGAGCTTGAGCACCTCCGCGTCAATCAAAGCCTGAAGAATGTCCTTGAAGACGTAGCAGCTTTTGGTAGGATGTCCCAACATCCTGTGGTACATGCAGTAGTTGGGATTGTCGGTCTTGCCGACTTCCTCCGGGCGTCTAATTTCAGGGAGTTTCAGTCGATTGCTCTTGTTGAGTAGCTTGAAGAGCGAATCGACGTGTTCCTCCTTGAAGGAATACTGCTTGTTGGGGCGTGGCTGGCTTGAAGAGCCACTTGCCCTGCCTGTTTGAGGTTTGGCGGGAGATTTGGTCTCCGTCGCCAAATTATCCTTCCGCTTCGTCTGGAGGGAGGTGTCTGGTGCCGGTGCACGCCTTGTCGACCTTTCCGGCCGCAGCTTGCCTTCCTCTGCCTTAACACGGGCAACAATCTCCTCAGCCTGTTCACCCTGTTGGACTAACTGCTTCCAGGTGCGGCTTTCAGCAACTCCTATTTGAGCAAGGAGTGAGGTTTGGAGATTGTGGCGGCATGTTTCCACCAGGGTGGCCTGGGTCATACCGCTTGGGCACCGGAGTGCCGTGTTCCGAAATCTTTCCACGAAAGATTTGACGGACTCCCCTCTCCGCTGTTTGGTAGCTAAAAGGGTGGGCATTGTGACTTCGGAGTCATCTTCGAAGAAGCGTGTCAAGAACAGCTTCTCTAGATCCCCCCAGTTCTTGATAGAACCCTCCGGGAGCTTCATAAACCACTCAAAAGCCAACCCTTTCAGGGTGCCGATGAACAGTCGCGCCAGGATGGCGTCATTATCTACCACATTCCCGGTCTGGGATTTGAAGTAGTAGATGTGCTGGTTGGGTGACCCCTTCCCGTCGAATGCTTGGAGGGTTGGAGCCTTGAACTTAGGAGGGTATGGAACTAAGTCCCACTCAGCCGGATAGGGCCGGACCACTCCAGCTTCTTGGAGGTCCTTGCGATTGGCAAGGGCCTCGAGGCGTCGTTCCAATTGACTCATCCTCTTAGCATGAGTCTTCTCCTGGTCTTGGTCGCTTCTTGCCTGTGACGAGGGCTTGGACACATCCGAGGTAGATCGTCGTGTCTCGTCAGAAGATTCGGAGGGTGGGCTTCCTCCCTTTCTCCCTTTCCCCTTCGGCCGTCTAGGGGGAGATCTCGCTCTTTCTTCAAGCAATTTCTCAAGCATATGCTTGAGGGAGTCAATGGATCTCTGTTGAGAGGCAATTATATCCATCTGGTGCTTCTGCGTCTGTTCTAAACGCCTGGCCGTCTCCTCAGGAGTGTCTGCCATGTAGGCGGAAGCCTCCTTCTCGACGGAAGAGTTTGAGGCCTGCGACTCCACTATAGCGGAGTGAGAACCACCCATTCTAATGCCGCGGGCTAAGGCATTATAGTCAATTGGGGGAATGGCCCCTGTCCGGGTGCGAGTGTGTTGATACACCCCCTCCGGCTCAGAGTCAGATTCCTCTGAGTTGACCATTAGTTGTTTTCCCTTGCTTCTGCTAGTCATGTTTGCAGTAAGCTCCGGGTATTCAACATCTGAGAAGGTTCTCCTCCTGTGGGAGCGTCTTCTTTTGGCTGACGGGGGAATCAGGGTCAGCTGTCTGATTAAGGACTGCTGGTGCACGCCTGATCCATAATGGCATCCAGAGAGCATATGGATGAGTTGCTGACAGCAGCATGACGAAGTGGCTTGATTGGCACTTCTTTTCCTTGTCAAATAATCCCTCAAATCCGTGGGAGGGGGATTAAAGAGACTGGTCTCGCGACGTCGAAGACGGGAGACAGTCATGTGCTGTTCAGCCTGGACGCAGACTTCAGGGACGCGACTCTCATGACGCGGCTGTATGACGCGCGCGCGAGTCTCGCGTTGCTGCCTGATGCGTTTAGGCAGAGTTGCTTGAGAGAGAGTGGGCTGCTGGGCCCCACGCCTATGAGTGCGTACTTCCTGCGTTTGAAAAGACGCGGAGGTTTCACCCTGGCGTTTGATGAGTTGGTCCTCAGAGGACTCAACTTGAGGGGTCTCGCGTTTGGGTCTCCAAACGCGGATCTCACGCACTGGACGAGGTGCGGGCAAGGCATCAGATTGTACGCCGCGTCTACCCCCAGTCAGACAACCCACGGTTCCGACTTGGAGTTGACGCGCGCGTCTCCTCTGTCGACGCTCAGCATTTCGATTGCGTCGAGGAGGTGGAGAGAAACCAACAACATCCTGGTTTGTAGAACCAAGAGTGTTCACCACGCGGGTCTCCTGAGAGACGTTGACGCGGGTATTCTGCGCGACGCAGTTGATCGCAGCAGCAGTGGTGCCTGGAACCACGCGGGCCTTCTGGGAGGCGTTGGCGCGTGTGTTCTGTGCGACGCGGTTGATCGCAACAGCAGTGCCTGAGGTCACGCGGGCCTTCTGGGAGGCGTTGGCGCGCGAACTTGTCTCGGCACAGTGGGCATCGGCACCCGGCAGAGCCTCAGATTGGGCTTCGGGTAGCTTCTCAGTTGAGACCCTGCGGCAGACGCGGGTCTTTGGGCTCTTGGAGCCAGAAGAGAGGAACTCTTCATACTTCGCCTGGTCGAACTCGACAACGAGTGTTTCGACCATCTTCCCCTTACGGAGAACATCATCCTGCGCCACGATCTGTTCGTCAGTGACGAAAGTAGTCCCCAGCGGAGTCGCCATCTCTTGTTTGACACGGAGAGGGGTTGGCTGGTGTAACGCTTCCTGGAATCAGATGGAAAAGATTACAGCCGGCTTAATCTTCCGGTTACAAGGGAGGGGGAATATTGAATCTTGAATTCCCCCTTTGTTTAGTGCTGGGTTCTTCGTGTGGCGGTGGAGAGTGAATCTTGTTCTCCGTTGACCAGATGACTGTTCGGACCGTCGGGGATCTTCTCTTCGGTCGGTAGAGGGAGTAACTCAGCTCCGTCTACCAAAACTCTAGAGGAGGAGGTAGGCGAAGAGCGGCTAGTACTCAGTAAGCTCGCTGAAGGGTTTTCTCTCTCTCTGTCGTTGATCTCTCCTTTGATTGTCGTCTTTTTTCCTTCTCGTCGTCAAAAATGTCCTCTCCCCTTCAATAGTGACGGGACTATTTATAGGGTTTTTAGGGGGTGATCGTGCCCCCTAAAAGTGCTCCACGATGAGGGCCAACTTCCCCGCTATATGGGCGGCGGATGGCGCCATAATCGGGGTAGTTGCAACCGAGACGTGGGTGTCGAGCCGACGCGTCTTGATGCTGAGGCGCGGGCCTCGGGCTGACGCGGGCTTCGGGCTGACGCGCCTTGATGCTGAAACGCGGGCTTCGGGCTGACGCGCCTTGATGCTGAGACGCGGGCTTCGGGCTGACGCGCCTTGATGCTGAGACGCAGGCTATCTCTCGCGTCTTGATTGTCACATTTAGCCTTGCGCCTGGATCTTGGATCCCTGTGTTTTGGTGGCTTGTCTTGGTGATTTTTAGACAGCCTACAAACGTGCATAAGGTTGTAGCGGTCGACCGCCCGGTCGACCGACTGAAAGTGCCTAACTCTCGGTTAGGCACGGTCGACCGGCACGGTCGACCGGTGCCTATGGTCGGTCGACCGACCGGTCGACCGACAGTCGGGTCGGGCTGTTTCGGGAAAGTTGCTGAATTGAAAATCTGCTCAACTTGGGAATTTTTTCTTAGGGTTTCCTGGTGTATATGAGAGAGGCAGGCTCTCTTCATTAGTAATGCTGTAATACCTGTATTGATTCACAAAAATCAATAGAAACTCTCTCTTCCTTGCCCTGAGGACGTAGGCGAAATTGGCCGAATCTCGTTAAATCTGGTTTTGTGTTCTTCTCATTGATTGCTTGTTATTTGCTGTTGGTGGTACTGTTATTTTGCATCTGGGATCTAGGGTTTCCTCTACGTGGTTGTTGTTCGGCGCACAACAGTGGTATTATAGATTGAGGTGCCAATTAACCGAGTCAGTTGTCGAAGCCTTCCCATTCTTCATAACATGCAGAGATTGGTGCTTGAATTTTATCCCAGAAATTTAAATTTTTAATGAATAAATGGGGAAAAAAGTACAAAATTATCATCTTATGTTGTCCAAAGCTAAACTAATTTTCTCTAAACTACCATGACTTTCACGGTTTTATTTTAACGCTAGAAGACCATGAGTTTTTAAAGTCATATTAAATTGTAGGAGCTTTAAGGGAACTCCCTGTTGGTGTTACCGATGGTCATAAAATGACACATCTGCCTCTTCTCATCTCTTCATTATCATCATAATCATCTTTTTCGTCCTCTCTTTCTTCCTCAAACACCCAATACTACGACGCTCTATCTTCTTCTTCCTCCACCCTTACCACTCAAACCTAATGCAAAGAATGGCGTCTTCTTTTCATCCTTTGTATCATCATCTTATTATTATGCCTTAAGACTGAGATCAGAGCTGTAGAAACCCGTTGTGTGCTATTCAAAGAATTGGGTTGAAGTCCAATAAAGAATAATGAAAGTTATCATATTTTTTCCATTAGAAATCAATATGAAACATTGAGACAAGATCATAGCGAGGGGATTAAATTTCTACATGCTTATAAAGAGGTTAGAAGGGTAATATTGGTCGATTGGGAAGTGAAGAGGGAGGAGAAGACTAATTTGACCCGTGCAAAACACACGAGGAATGAAGGGAATTTTCATCCAGAACTTATCATTTGCAAGACAGTTGACTTGGTCAAATATGACAAGCTAACAGAAGGTAGTTTTCTGAAAGATCAAGGGAAATTTCCATTATAATTTACTATAGTTTTCAAATTTCTTGGTAGCATAGGCATTTACTGTAAGTTTCAAAATACATGGTACTTTTGTGTTAATACCATGAAAGCTCATGGTAATTTTGTGAAATCCAGCAAGATATATGTTTCCAAAAGGGCAAGTCATTTGAACTTCCATAACATTTTTCATATAGACATTTTTCCATGTGAAGTTTCTTTCTCTTAAATTTATGCGGAGTTTGCATTTGTCACATGAAATAATTAAAGATATGGCAACTTAGGTAACACCATGAGTTTTAGTAGTTTTTAGAGTTCCATAATAATCTTTAGCAGTAAGGATGATTACTTTAGAGTTCAGACTCACAAAATAATATTATCTTACCAACACACTTGCATGCATGTACCGGCATAGTCACAGTTCGAGGTATAAATGTGGCCTATTGTGTTGCCCCTTTTTATAGTTCCTCTTAAAGTCTGCCACCCAGGATTCAAACAAGAGAGCTCCCAATTTCAAGGGATTACTTTGACCAACTTTACTACCCTGGAAAAAATCAAAACTCTATGAGAAAGCTTTGTTCTTTGCCAGTTAGGTTTTTCCTCCATTTCTGAAGTGGTAAGTGAACTTATTAATTAAACTTATTACGAATCTGCTAAGATGCTGATTGTTTCTTCATCAGAACATTACTAAATAAAATTTTTATTGACATTTAAATATAGTGTTTGGCTTGTTAGAAAAATACACTTGATTTTAGTTACAATGTTCAGCATTTGCATAGGGATGGCCTCACATGTTTACCATTATTGTTAGTTAGGTTGTTGCTAAAAGAACTATGTTTTTCCTCCAGGTGAGATAAATATTTTATACAAGAGAAAAGAAGGAGGCTATGGTTTGATAATTCCTAAAGAAGACGGCAACAAAGTACAGAACCTCGAAACCATGGCAACAGATGCTGCGATAGAGCCCCATGTTGTAGAACGTATAAGTGGGTAACATCACGGAGAAACTTTATGTATACCATTTTCTAAAGTTTCCAAGATTTTCCAAATGTTGATTAGTTATAAATATGAGGAGATCAGGCTTTTGCACCTATCAGCTGTTGCCAATTTAATTTGTGAGCCTGATCTTTGAATCCATTCTCTGTGTGGATAAATTTTGTTACACATGTTATATCATTACCATGTTCATATATACATTTCTAGTCTTGTTGTTAAAGGAGTAAGCATAGTTATTAATGGTTTTACCACCGTCAAAGTTGTTATCTTAACAATAATTATCACTAGCTTGCAGAAGAATGTTCAAGTTGAGCATTGTTGAATGCTCTTTCTGTCTCTGTCTCCCAATGTTAAAGTATTGTTTTCGATCTTCTCCTGGATGATTTCTGGTTTTTAGGTCACAGAAACTTGAACACATTAATGCAAGATGGTGCAAAGCAAAAAACTATCTCTTGATTATTGACTAGTACCTTATGCAACGTGATTGTTGGCAGCAAAGATACTGGTTGTTGGATGCTAAAGCTATATGTTGAGATATGCGACTATGAGATTGTGGTTAGAGGTTATAGCTTGTTAGGATAAACTATATTGAGTCCAAAAGCGGTCTGTAAAGTTTCAAATAACAGTATAACGGATCAACTGTTTTATGTTTGCATTGGTGGAAATGATGGCTCTACCGTTAGGTTCAACACTTAATGTTGACATTCTCTGATACTGGTCGCTAAAATATTAGGTTTTTCTGACAAGTAAACTAAAAATTCAAGAACAGTAAATCTTCAGGGCAGAGCATTGCTAGACCAATCTCCTGATTCATGTGAATGGTAAGAACCATCAGCAGATGGATTATTAGATTTATGGAACTTGAAATTGTTATTTCTGCAACTATAACATTTGGAACCTCTTATGTTGCTAGGAATAAATTTGCATTGTAGAAGTCCTTGGTCATTGTAGCTGCTATGAGTTAAACACTACTGAGTCAGCTTTTGGAAAAACATAGGACAGAGAGCTGAGCCGACAATTAGGCGATTTAGATATGGGGTTCAAACTTATCCCTTGTAGAACCTCTTCTTATGCAAGAGACTTCAAGTGATTGGATATCTTTTGCTTCTTGTTGTCATTTTATTTAAAACCAATGATTGAATATCACGTATCTGCTGTTTGAAATCATCATTATTTAGAGATTTGTAGTGTCCAGAAGATCTGTTTGTAGTTTGATTTACCTTAACTTGTTTCCATCACAATGTACTTACAACTGTTGCTGATTTGAGTTCAGGAAAACTAATTGCTTCTATCTAGGAATCATGAGAATCAATTAAGTGAACTGGAGTACAACCAACCATTTATAGCTAAGTCTTATATACAACCTATAATTTCTTGAAAGAGCTTCCGGTTTTGCTTATTAGCTCTGATATCAGTAATGAGAAGAGACCCTGTACCATGTTCCCTTTGATGAAGCATGGAATTCCACTAAATGTTAATGGTTTAACAATGGAAAGCTAAGGAATGTGGTTTCCAAGAAACTAGTTCTCACAATTAGTTGAAAGTGATATTTTTTTGTCCTTTTTATTGTTATTGCACAAATAATGTAGAAACTCTGAACCGGGTATTGTAAATTGACATCATAGCTCAATCCAATAAAGGTTAATGCTTGTCATTTGTATTTCTAGTATCAGTATTTGGACGAGGATTCTTGTAAGAAGCCAATAGAATGTATGGCCCCTTTGCCAACCAAATATGTTCATTTGTTGAGATTATCTTCATTCGAATATTGCAAAATTGTGACATTATAAAAGTTTTGTGGATGGGAGTAATAGAATTCCTTTCACTTGGCATAAAAGATGCAGCCTTTTCTTAATCTTCGTTTACTTTTTCCGTTATAATTACATATTTTGAACTAGAGGTCACAATGGAGCCATTGAGATCTTAGAGGTAGTTCCTTGCTCAAGAGTAAAAGTTCTATTCACATTATGAAAACTGATAAGAACATGTGAATCTTCAGCAATTTATGTTACAATAGAAGTCTGGAATGGATGCTCGGTAGGGTGACAATATCAGACAATTTGCTGCAGCATTGAGGAAGGGATTATGGACATCAGAAAGAAGGATGTCAGCTTTTGTGGCATTTGATCAAGATGGAGGATCTAGCAAACATCGTTCCTTTTTTTTTTTTGAGGGTATAACAGACATCATTCTTTGGAAGCCAATTGGTTGCTGGAGTTAATTTTAAATGTACAATAGAAGAGTTTATATTTTGTTACCTTCTTTCTCCAGAGGTAAAAACCAAGTTCATTCAGCAGGAGAATTCAATTCTGGCCTTAAATAGATAACTAATCATTTAGAAATTGTCCTGATAAGAAACTTTTCAATTTGAAACATATGATATAGAAATTGATGAAATTCAGTTTGAATTTAATTTAAAGATCAACAATTCCTTATTACAACGGATGCCATTACTCCTGTTACTTTTCCCTGGATATGCCTATATGATCACAAAGAATAGTGCAAAGTGAAAAGTCAAATTCCTTGAGTTGATATGTCTTGAATAAAAACAAGAACAAGCCCATGTGAAAGTTCAAGCTATTGTTTTATAGCTTGCCATTTTTGACTAAATGGTAGCTCGTCATTTTTGACTAAATAGTGGAAACATGATTAATGGCCTACTATTCCACCTAATGGCTTGTCTCCATGAAAAATGTGTGTGAGGATTGGGATGTAGTTCAACACTTTTTGCCTATAAATAGGCATCACATTGCATGAAATTTAGTAGCAAGGAAGAGAGAACGATAGTGTAACAAAACATTGTATTATCCTCTCTTTTCTCTTGCCATTTATCTTCCTTTTGTTAAGCCCTAATGAGTTGGGTTTCACTGGATTTGGGTTTCAGTGAGGTGGGAGTTGTAATCTCTGTAAATCACCTAGAGGGGGGGGTGAATAGGTGATGGCTAATCTAATGGTCACTTAATGCCAAATGATGCAAATAATGCGGAAGCTAAAAACAATTATGACCTAATTAAATCTTTTACACTAAACACCACGAATAACCAAAGAGTGTTGCCGAATTCCCCGTGAAGGGCTCTGGACAAACTCCTCTAGATTCCCCTTGAATGGGTTGAGGTGCCGCGTTGGCTCTCTTAGTTGAATACAAGTGTTAGTCAACAATCCCACGCAAGTATATCAATATGAGCACAAGGAATATATCATGCATATAAAGATGAACACAATAAATAACATGCAAGATATAACAAGAGACAAAGAGAGAGAGAGAGAATAGCAATCGCAAACACAAGGGTATGTTTCGAGGTTCGAGCACACTTGCTCTACATCCCCGCCTTCGACACACGAAGGATTTCCACTATGCAAGATCCCAATGGATCTCTCCTCTGTGCCGCAACACCTACAAGCCCTCGGACTCTCTAGTCCCGTACACACCGCAAGCCCACCGGCTCGCCGAGGCCGCACCTCAAACAACCGAGTCCGCACCCGAACTCAAAACAATGATGAGCACACTTGCCCGTCTCCTCAAAGAACAAAGAAAAGATCTTTGGTGATCACAACACTTTGATCACCTAAAGCACTCTCACTACAACACACCTATAGGATGTATAATCAATGGATAGCTCAAGTGTGGTGTGAGAAAAAGCAAGGATGTGAAAGGTGAAGGAAAACTCAAAGACTTTCTTTTAACACTCTTGATAAAACTTCCCTTTAGATAGAAAAATATTGCTCTCTATTTTGTGGAGAAAACCCTTTTAAAAGTCTGAGAAAAACTGGCTCAAAGCTCTCCTAAAATCTTGTATCAAAACAATGACAAGACCCCCCAATTTATAGGCCAGAAAAATATAGCCGTTGGGATCTGTCAGTACTGCCGGTCGACCGGCCCGGTCGACCGCCAACGGTCGGATTTCTGACCGTTGGAGCCACGGTCGACCGGTGCGATCGACCGAACTTTCCAGAGAGCACTGCTCTCTGGAGCGGTCGACCGGCACGGTCGACCGACCACCAGTACACACAGGCGTGCACGTCTGTGCACGTCGGTCGACCGGCCCGGTCGACCGACTTCAGGATTAGTCGACTAGTTAATTCGACTAGTCGACTTGGCTGAAGCCTGAAACAGTTTTCTGGGATAAAAAAGTTAGTCTTTTTGTCTTAAATAAAATCTCATAAAATACATAAAAATCTACAAAAATAGTTTTACCAATATATTTTGATATACAAACATGCTTGCACAAAATCAAGGCATGTTATAAAAGATTGGACTATTTTGTAACTTGAAAATATTTGGCTCAAGATAAAAAACTGTATTTTCCAAAACAATATTTTTCCAAAACATGTTTTTCCAAATCTTCATCAAATACAAAAACAAGATATACTTTTAAAGTATAGTGTGTATGGATATGATCCACTACACAATCATAATACAATATCTATGTTTTTGTCATAAAGCTCTAAATAAGGTTTTGGTTTAAAGATATGAATATAAGAAAATACCAAAATCCAAATAAGTATTTTTCCAAAATGAAAAATCTTTTCTAAGCTAAAAAATCTTTTATGAAAAGACAATAAGATCAAGAGTGTGTGTGTGATATCTACTTGAGCAATCCACCAACTATCTATCCTTTACATTTTTAACTAAAACAAAAACAAAATCTTATACCTAGACACAAGTCTTCATCTTCTTGAAGTCTTCACTTGAAGGCTTCTCATCTTCTTGACTTGGTCCAAGCTTGATCCAAAAACTCCTTGGATCACACCGTGCTAGCTCCAAATCTTGATATTTTGTCCTTTGTTGAGCTATGCACCTACTAAGATCTTGATAATGAATCTGTCACTAATCAAACACAAGATCATTAGTAAATATAACTTCATGAGTTGATCATCATCAAAACTAGGGTGATAGGCCATTGGGCCAACAATATCCCCCTTTTTGATGATGATAAAACTCATGAGGTTATATATGCATGGATTAAAGTAAAGCTTCAAAGAAGCTCCCCCTTAACTCATGCATAGCAAATAAATAATAGATATGGCAATGAAGCTCATAAATATGTATGCAAATGATGGAGATGAAACAAAATAAATCTTTTTCTCCTATTTGCAAAAACAAAACATATATGCATAAATAACAAGGAAGACAAATACTACTCCCCTTAAGCAATGAAAACATGCATATATACTCAAATACTTCTCCCTCTTTTTGTCAATCATCAACAAAGGGTTCAAAGTAAAATGAAATCAAATAAATTTTTCTCCCCCTTTTTGTCAAAAACAAAAGATCAAGAAGGGTAGTACAAATCAATCAATAAAGATTTATATGCGATATACATTCATGAAGAGGAAGACGCTAAGTTAGCTTCCCTACACATATGCATTACATGAAGAAGGGATGACAAACCCTAACTCACAAACACATATTATGTAATGCATAAGAGGAGATGTGAAGCTCCCCCTACACACGTATATCATATAAAGAAGAGTTGTCAAGCTCCTCAATTTATAATATACTCAACATGAATCCATATGTAAGAGAGATGTTAAGCTCTCCTTGCATATAGGAAATACAAATCAAACATTTTGAATTTTTCTTTAAGATTTTGAACTTACTTAATAAAACACATTTTGAGATATCAAATCAACATATTTTTTTATTTTGATATCAATAGTAAACATATGAAAATTTTTTTTATTTTTCATCATAAACTTTGTGCTTTTAAAAAAAAGTGAGCCAATTGTGAGTTAAGCACATGGAAATCATATATATGTATGAGAAATGAGTATACCAAGTGAAATTGAACATACATATAATAAGAAACAAAATATGAGTATATACAAAATAAGTTCATATTGATACCAATTGAAACGATTCAATGATACCAATTGACATAACAATAAAATCAAGTGTATATCTCATAACCTACCACCCTTCATATGCACAAGGTAAAAGATTTTCAATGAAGCATACAAGGCATAATCGCCCATCCATCCTCCCATTGATGGTAGGGGTTTTCAAAAATAGATTTGAAAATAAGCTTAGTTTGAAAAACTCTACCAAATGAAGAATTTGCACTAGAAAAATGTTTTTCATGAAACACAAGTAAATCACATGGCACTAAAAACACTCTAATATCCATGAAGTCCATAAAATTTTTAAAAGAGGTGAGTGCACTAGTGTTATGTGGAACATGGTATCATGAAATTGTCAATAAAGCTCAATATTCCTTTAAATAAGAAAACATGAAAATCATCACAAATTTTTCTTAAAAATATATTTCAAGATATATGTATGTTTTGACAACTCAATAAGTATACATACATATCTCTCAAACACAATTGAGTCCATATAAATAGATTTGCATTAAAGGCAAATGACTCAAGAGGTATACATGTATATCTTAAAGTTTGACAAAATACACATATACATGAAATGAAAAACACATGATCATAAATCAAATCCAAGAAGTGGGAATATAAGTTTAAAAATGTATGTATCATCAAAACCAAGCAATACAAGCACATTTCATGGGTTCAAATAAGCGTTCAAGCACAAATATAAATAGATTTATTTGTGGCCCACGACATGTACAAGTATAAATCCTAGTGTTGACAAAAAACTAACATATAAACTAATATTCAAATCATGAAGCATCAAATTTTGAGAAAAATAGAATCATGTGTCAATCTCAAAAAAAAATTATTTGAAGAATAAATAACTAGTATAAATTGTTTTTTTTTGAAAACTAGTTAAAGATCCTTCAAATATATCAAATCTTATGTTTTTCATAAACATAACTAGATACATAAAAATTTAAGCACTCATGGTCTATAAGGCTCAAAATGTTTTTAATAAAAGAGTGTGAGTGTTAAACGATCATGTAACTAGTATTTTTATGAAAATAGTCATTGAAGCTCAAAAAGATCATATTTTTAACAAAATCACGAAAAATCATTTTTTTAATCAAAAACACTAATCTTCATGGTATATGTATGATAATCCAATCCTAACAATACACATACATATCCCAAATCTAAAAGAGTCTATTAATGATGTTTGCATGAAGGCAAGAGACTCACGGGTATACATGTATATTTATTAGATTTGAATTAAAAAATACATATACATGAAGTAAAGCATAAGAAATTGGCAAAGCATGTATAAATGAGAATCATCAAAACTAGTCTATACATATGCATATAGTGGGTACAAATGAGCATGAAGTTCAATCATATATGAATCAATTGTAATTCACTATTTGTATATGTATACAAGCAAGTTTGACACATTCTACATCTAAGTATGTAAATACCACATGAAGCACACAAATCATAAAACATGAACATGCTATGAATATATGAAATTAAAAGCATGTATATAAAAAGTAGGAGTTTAGAAATTGTTACCAACTCCAAAGCTCCAAATATGGTGGTCTTTCCACCAAAGCTACTTGATAGCGATGTATCCAAAAGTATGTCCATCAAGTCTATTGCATCCACTACCAAGGCACCAATCCTCTCACGTCTTGTGAGAGCCCTCACCTACATCACAAGCAAATGGTGGGGATTTTGGTACCCATATTTTCTTGTAGGGTCCACGGGGGTTAGCTTTGTTGTAAGGAACCCAAAATCTTTTATTCTTAGCAAAATTAAAATGATCTAATCTATCATAACAATATTTTGCTAAATGGCCTTTGCGGCCACAATGTGTACATACGTACAGCTTAGTATGCTTATGTGTAGGAGTGTGATCATGTTATGCAACATAAGCAGATGCATGGTTATGATGTGCATGAACATGTGGAGTTTGTTTCTTTGAAAACATTGACTCCAACCTAGAATGATTAAAAGCACAAGAGTTCAAAGTTGAACTCAAACCATCCATTTTATTTTTCAAATTCTTAATCTCATTAGTTGTGGCATGTAAAGCATGGTGAGATATAGAATCATTTTTCTTTCTTTTTAGAAACAAATTCTTTTTCTTTTTCAACAAATTTTCTTTTCAAAGTAATATTTTCTTGAAAAACAACTTCTTTTTGTTTTTCCACCAAGTCAATTTTATTTTTCAAAGTATTGTTTCCTTCACACAAATCATTCAATTTTGAAAATAAGGAAACATTCTCATTTTTCAAATCTTTATTTTCCTTTTCTAAGCATGCAATCTTAGATTTAAAAGAATCATTTTCTTTAAGCATGCAATCAAAATCCTTTTTCAAATTTTTGTATCTTTTTCTAAACATGCAATGTTAGATTTAAAAGAGTCTTGCTCTACATGCATGCAAGCAATATTCTTTTTCAAATTTTTATTATCTTTCTTAATCATGTCATATTTCTCAAGCAATAATTGACAAAATGTAGAAAGCTCTTCATATGACTTATTATCCTCATCCTCGGATTCGGAAGTTACCTCAAGGGGGTTATCCCCTTGGACCATATAACATACGTTGGAGATGTCGCTTCCAACGTCCGAATCGCACCCCGCATAGTATAGATCCTTTTCGCCAAGGGAGATCAGGGTATTCCATACTACAAAAGCCGAATCAAAGTTAGAAACTCTAGATAAATAAACATCATCTAGGGTAGACTTTAAAGCATTAAGGGCTTTTGCATTAGCCTCAAAATTCTTACCATCTATACAATATGCATTATTAGTAGTGGCAAGATATACATGAAAACCTAAGGCTTTGAGGTACAAGGACATCTTCACCTTCCATATATGGATGTTAACAATGTCAAACATGGGTGGTGACATGAAGTCCATGGTGTGTGTACAAAAATTGTGATTAGCCTAAAAATGAGGATCTTTTACTCTAGGTTGTTAGACCAAAATCAGAGTACCAAGCTCTGATACCAATTGTAAATCACCTAGAGGGGGGGTGAATAGGTGATGGCTAATCTAATGGTCACTTAATGTCAAATGATGCAAATAATGCGGAAGCTAAAAACAATTATGACCTAATTAAATCTTTTACACTAAACACCACGTATAACCAAAGAGTGTTGCCGAATTCCCCGTGAAGGGCTCTGGACAAACTCCTCTAGATTCCCCTTGAATGGGTTGAGGTGCCGCGTTGGCTCTCTTGGTTGAATACAAGTGTTAGTCAACAATCCCACGCAAGTATATCAATATGAGCACAAGGAATATATCATGCATATAAAGATGAACACAATAAATAACATGCAAGATATAACAAGCGACAAAGAGAGAGAGAGAGAGAGAGAGAATAGCAATCGCAAACACAAGGGTATGTTTCGAGGTTCGAGCACACTTGCTCTACATCCCCGCCTTCGACACACGAAGGATTTCCACTATGCAAGATCCCAATGGATCTCTCCTTGGTGCCGCAACACCTACAAGCCCTCGGACTCTCTAGTCCCGTACACACCGCAAGCCCACCGGCTCGCCGAGGCCGCACCTCAAACAACCGAGTCCGCACCCGAACTCAAAACAATGACGAGCATACTTGCCCGTCTCCTCAAAGAACAAAGAAAAGATCTTTGGTGATCACAACACTTTGATCACCTAAAGCACTCTCACTACAACACACCTATAGGATGTATAATCAATGGATAGCTCAAGTGTGGTGTGAGAAAAAGTAAGGATGTGAAAGGTGGAGGAAAACTCAAAGACTTTCTTTTAACACTCTTGATAAAACTTCCCTTTAGATAGGAAATATTTGCTCTCTATTTTGTGGAGAAAACCCTTTTAAAAGTCTGGGAAAAACTGGCTCAAAGCTCTCCTAAAATCTTGTATCAAAACAATGACAAGACCCCCCAATTTATAGGCCAGAAAAATATAGCCGTTGGGATCTGTCAGTACTGCCGGTCGACCGGCCCGGTCGATCGCCAACGGTCGGATTTCTGACCGTTGGAGCCACGGTCGACCGGTGCGGTCGACCGAACTTTCCAGAGAGCACTGCTCTCTGGAGCGGTCGACCGGCACGGTCGACCGACCACCAGTACGCACAGGCGTGCACGTCTGTGCACGTCGGTCGACCGGCCGGTCGACCGACTTCAGGATTAGTCGACTAGTTAATTCGACTAGTCGACTTGGCTGAAGCCTGAAACAGTTTTCTGGGATAAAAAAGTTAGTCTTTTTGGCTTAAATAAAATCCATAAAATACATGAAAATTTACAAAAATAGTTTTACCAATATACTTTGATATACAAACATGCTTGCACAAAATCAAGGCATGTTATAAAAGATTGGACTATTTTTGTAACTTGGAAATATTTGGCTCAAGATAAAAAAACTGTATTTTCCAAAACAATATTTTCCAAAACATGTTTTTTCAAATCTTCATCAAATACAAAAACCAGATATACTTTTAAAGTATAGTGTGTATGGATATGATCCACTACACAATCATAATACAATATCTATGTTTTGTCATAAAGCTCTAAATAAGATTTTGGTTTAAAGATATGAATATAAGAAAATACCAAAATCCAAATAAGTATTTTTTCAAAATGAAAAATCTTTTCTAAGCTAAAAAATCTTTTATGAAAAGACAATAAGATCAAGAGTGTGTGTGTGATATCTACTTGAGCAATCACCAACATCTATATCCTTTACATTTTTAACTAAAACAAAAACAAAATCTTATACCTAGACACAAGTCTTCATCTTCTTGAAGTCTTCACTTGAAGGCTTCTCATCTTCTTGACTTGGTCCAAGCTTGATCCAAAACTCCTTGGATCACACCGTGCTAGCTCCAAATCTTGATATTTTGTCCTTTGTTGAGCTATGCACCTACTAAGATCTTGATAATGAATCTGTCACTAATCAAACACAAGATCATTAGTAAATATAACTTCATGAGTTGATCATCATCAAAACTAGGGTGATAGGCCATTGGGCCAACAATCTCTTATATTCTCCCCTCTTGATTAGTGGATTCTATTGTTGTCTTCTCCCGTAAATGTAGGTCACATTAAACGAACAACGTTAAATATTAGTTGTTGTCTTCTTTGTTTCTATTATCGTATCTGTTTATTCTCCACTTGCACTTGTCATCTCTTGTAGTTCACTGCTTCAACAAGCTGGTATCAGAGCTAGAGTTATTTTCTTGCGAGTTTTGAGATGGCTTCGGCGAAGTACAAAGTAGAAAAATTTGACGGGAGGAATAACTTCAGTTTGTGGAGAGTCAAAATGTGGGCTCTCTTGGTGCAGCAAGGCTTGTTGAAAGGCTTGTCCGGTAAGGACAAGTCGTCGAATCTATGTCCGAAGATGAGAAGGAAGAACTCGAGATGAAGGCGGATAGTTCCATACAACTTTGTCTAGCCGATGAAGTTTTGCGGGAGGTTGCCGATGAAAATACTGCTGTCGATTTGTGGCTCAAATTAGAGAGCATGTATATGACTAAGTCCCTTACCAATAAGCTCTACTTGAAGCAGCGCCTCTTCACCATTCGCATGAAGGAAGATATGCCAATTAAAGACCACTTAGATGAGCTCAGTAAAATTCTCATGGATTTGAAAATTATTGATGTTAGAATAGATGAAGAAGATCAAGCTCCCATCTTATTATGCTTATTACCTCCTTCCTTTAAAAATTTTGTTAATAGTATGCTCTATAGTAGAGATACACTTAATTTAGAAGATGTCAAATCAGCCTTACACTCTAAGGAGTTAAGACAGAAAATATCAGTTGTAGGAAGAGAGGATCAAGCTAAAAGCTTGTTCATCCATGGTCGTACAGAAAAGGGTAGAGAAAATTTCAAAGAAAATTTAGATCTAAATCTAGGTTAAGAAAAAAATATTAAATGTCACTACTGTCATAAGTTTAGACAACATAAAAAGATTGTTTTAAGTTCAAAGGAAAAGAAAAAGGAGATATTAGGAGGAAATCACAAGATGAGAAATCTTCAGTTATTAATATTGCAGAAGAAACCTCCACATCACATGAGGTTCTTTCAGTTACTGTCTTTGATACCCGTTCACGAGATGAGTGATTTCTTGATTCAGGTAATTCTTATCACATATGTCCCCACAGGGACTACTTTGTAACCTACCAGCCAATTGATGGCGGTAATGTCTTAATGAGAAATAACATGCTCTGCAAGACAATTGGTATTGGGTCAATCAAAGTTAGAATGCATGACGATATTGTTAGAACATTGAGTAATGTTCGGCATGTGTCAGATTTGAAGAAAAATTTGATCTCTTTGGGCACCCTTGACTCCAATGGGTATAAGTTTTTAGCTAAATGTGAAGTTTTAAGAGTTAGTAAATGCTCTCTTATTGTGATAAAAAGAAAGAAGGTGAATTCCCTTTATATTCTTTAAGGTAGCATGGTGACAGGTATTATCGCTATGTCAATTTCAGAAGACCCAGACTTAAATACCACTCGTTTGTGCATATGCAATTATGGCATATGAGTGAGAAAAGACTACATGTGTTGAATAAGTAAGGTTTACTTTGTGGGCAGAAAACAGGAAAGCTTGACTTTTGTGAACATTGTGTTTGATAAACAACACAGAGTTTCTTTTGGTACAAGTATTCACAGGATTAAAGACACCTTGGACTACATCCATTTAAATGTTTGGGGTCCCTCTCAGGTTCTATCGAAAGGTGAAGCTAGTTATCTTCTATTTTAATTGATGATTATTTCAGAAAAATTTGAGTGTATCCTTTCAAGTATAAGAGCGATGTGTTTGCTACCTTCAATCAGTGGAAGGCAATGATCGAAAAGCAAAGAGAAAGAAGGTGAAGCGCCTCAGGACCGACAATAGAATGGAGTTCTGTTCCTTAGAGTTTGATCAATTTTGCAAAAAATGAAGGAATTGTGCGACATCGTACAAATTGGTACACACCACAACAGAATAGAGTTACAGAAAGGATGAATAGAACACTGTTGGAGAGAGCTCGGTGTATGCTCTCTAATGCTGATTTATCAAAATACTTTTGGGCTAAGATAGTAAATACAGCTTGCTATTTTGTAAATCGGTCTTCCTCTATAACTATTGATTTTAAGACTCTTGAGGAGGTATGATCTGGTACCTCTGCTAATTACTCTCATTTATGAGTATTTGATTGCCCTGCTTATTTCATGTAAATGATGGTAAGCTTGAATCTAGGGCAAAGAAAGCTATATTTCTTTATTATGCTACCGGGTGAAAGGATACAGGTTGTGGTGTCCTGATTCTAAGTCACCTAAATTTATTATTAGTACGAATGTTACTTTTAATGAAAATTACATGCTTCAACTGAGAAAGGAGGTTGTTAATTCTACAAGTTCAGTGGAAGAAACAAATAAGCAGGTGGAGCTTGAAAGCAAAGTTACATGAGTGCAAGAGAGCATGCATGTTGAACCAATTGATGATGCTCAAGGTTCAAGTTCGGGTGATGATACACCACAAGAGTAACAGTACAATATTGCCACCGGGAGATAAAGAAGACAAATTCGTCCACCAAAGTGATACGCCTATGCAGATATGGTCGATTATGCTCTAAATGTGGCAGAATCTATTGAGATTCTAGAGTCTTCCACCCAGAAGGATGCTATTAGTTCAGGTGAAGTTGCAGAATGGACTGTTGTTATGACTGAAGAGATGGAGTCTCTTCATAAGACCAAACATGGGAGTTAGTGAAGTCGTTCAGGGACAGAAAATTATTGATTGCAAATGGGTCATCAAGAAGAAATAAGAAATTTCTGATGCTGAGTCTGTAGGATACAAAGCACGCTTGATAGCCAAAGATTACAGTCAGACAGAGAGTGTCGACTTCAATGAAGTATTCTCTCCAGTTGTGAAGCACACCTTTGTCTGCGTGTTGCTAACTATGGTTGCTTGGTTCAGTCTGGAGCTCGAGTAACTTGATGGTGAAAACAACCTTTCTTCATGGCGAGCTTGAAGAGCAGATTTTTATGCATCAGCCAGAAGGATTCGTTATTGAAGGCAAAGAAGACCACATGTGCAGGTTAAAGAAATTTCTTTATAATTTGAAGCAGTCATCTAGGCAATGGTATTTGAGGTTTGATACTTTTATGATTGAGCATGGTTATTCTATGAGTAAATATGATAGTTGTATTTATCATCGGAAGCACAATCATGGTTCTTTTGTATATTTGCTTTTGTATGTTGATGACATTTTGATTGCATCTAAAGACATGTCTGAAGTTGATAAGTTGAAAACTCAACTCAAACAAGAGTTTGAGACGAAAGATTTTAGAGCAGCGAAGAAAATTTTGGGAATGAAAATTCACGGGAATAGGCAAGAAGGAAAATTGTTCCCATCTCAGAAGAAATACATCGAGAAGGTGAGAGAGATTTGGCATGCTTGATGTCAGACCTGTGAAGACTCCACTTGCTGCTCATTTTCGACTTTCAGCAAATTTGTCTCCTCAAACTAATAAAGAGGAGAAGTATATATCTCGCGTTCCCTATGCCAGTGCAGTTGGAAGTATTATGTATGTTATGCTATGCACTCGACCAGACATTTCACATGCAGTCAGTGTCGTGAGTCGATATATGGACAGGCCCGGAAAAGATCATTGGCAGGTAGTGAAATGAATTTTGTGATATTTAAAAGGATATACTAATATCGGTTGTGCCATTAGTTGGAAGGCGACTTTACAGTCGAAGTGGCTTTGTTTACTACAGAGGCAGAGTATATGCAGTGACAGAGACAGTAAAAGAAACTATTTGTTAAGAGGTTTGGTTGAAGATCTCGGCTTACACCAAAAAGTAACCACGGTGTTTTGTGATAACCAGAGTGCTATACATCTAACGAAGCATCAGATGTATCATGAGAGAACCAAAACACATTGATGTCAGGTATCATTTCATTCGAGAAATTAAAGTAATCAAAGTTATTAAAATTGGTACTGCAGATAATTCAGCAGATATGATGACAAAATCTGTACCTTCACCCAAATTTGAGCACTGTCTCGAATTGTTTGGTGTTCAAAGTATCAAAGGTTAAGCCCATCGGGCTAAAGAAAATAGCAAGGATAAAGATGCTTGATACAGTTCAAGTTAAGATGGAGAAATTTGTTATTTATTCAAGACAAGGTGGAGATTTGTTGATATGTCTTGAATAAAAACAAGAACAAGCCCATGTGAAAGTTTAAGCTATTGTTTTATAGCTTGTAATTTTTGACTAAATGGTGAAAATATGATTAATGGTCGACTATTCCACCTAATGGCTTGTCTCCATGAAAAATGTGGGTAAGGATTGGGACGAAGTAGTTCAGCACTTTTTTTCCTATAAATAGGCATCACATTGCACGGGATTTAGAAGGAAGAGATAACGAGAGAGTTACAAAACATTGTATTATCTTCTCCTTTCTCTTGTCATTTATCTTCTTTTTGTTAAGCCCTAGTAAGTTGGATTTCTTTGGATTTGGGTTTCAGTTAAATTAGAGTTGTAATCTCTTGTATTCTCCCCTCTTGATTAGTGGATTCTATTGATGTCTTCCCCCTTGAACGTAGGTCACATTGACTGAACCACGTTAAATCCTGGTGTGCTGTCCTCTTTGTTTTTTATTGGCTTATAGTTGTTATCTATTTAATCTCTACTTGCACTTGCCATCTCTTGATTAAAAGCCCACTGCTTCAACACGCTTGGAAGCGGAAGGTGTCTATCGGAGTCCTGGACTGATTACTTGCTAGCCCATGGTAACACAAGTTTAGAGATTCAAAGCTTATTGGCTGCATTCGTTTTCAGGTAGCACAGTAATTTCCGCTGTCGAAGATTATTTTTAATTCCCTTGGTGGATGTCTACTGTTTTATCTTAGTGTAGGTCTATGTTGCACAGACACACATGGGACAGACACGACAGGACCAGGAACATGCAAATATGTGAAAACTTAAACGAACATTGGATGCATATGCTCTGTGGACACAACATATAATAATACTACACATTAAGTTAAAGCATGATATAATCTCAAGGTTCATTACAACAAATCCTGTAAGTGTGACATAAACTCTAAACCATGAAATTTAAACCCAACATGACCCGAATCCAACTGTCTCTGGCTGGTTCAGGTCTGGATCCATGTTGGATGTGTTAGACATGTATATTGGATGTGTTAGACATGTATATATTTAGTATCTTGCCATCTCAGTGCAGATACATGTCGGACTGTAAAGAAATACCGATTTTAAAAAGAGCTTTGGTTTGCTTGGCAGAAAGGGAAAAGAAAGCAAAGGAGTTGGTTGAATAACCCTTTATCAATCATGAAGGACGCCTAAGAGAACACAATTTACGCTGCGAGTGGGAAAGTTAGGTATCAAATTTGATTGTAGTGTAGATGCAAGTGGAAATTGACTGGTATAACTGACTCATAATTGTGTAAATGTTAAATGCTTGTAGCCTGTATAGTTTTCATGGCTTTATTCAGTTGAAATTGAGTTTCCTTCTGTGACTTATGAATGGAGCATATCATAACAACATTTTTGTAGATAACCACATAAACACGGATCTGGGACCATTAAGAGTAATGGACCATGGTATGTATTCTAATTCATTGATGGTCACTTTCTGGATTATATCAACACTTTGATATCTTTTCTAAAGGAAAGAGATGTACAGAGTGTTTTAAACTTCATACAACAGATATTTTGCTTGCGCTCAAGATCCTAAACTACTGTACTAGAAGATACCATCTTGAGAAATTGACCCATTTGATGATACAGTGGGTGACATGACAGACATTTGCCTATTAGATAGGGACCTCTCTTTCTCTCTCTAACAATTGAGAACAATGTTCCCCAGAAGTACTATTAGTTGAGGATTTTTTATTTATTTATTTATTTTTTTGTGGGGGATTGAACAGAAGGAAGAATAGAAAGATGGAAAAGCTTTTTCTAAAATTAATGCAAATGCCCTAATATATATGCATAATAATATTACCTTAAATTTCTAACCTTAGGTAAGAATGGCAACATATAAATGTAGAAGTAAAGGAAAGAGTACATATCAGTATCTGATGTGCAAATCCATAGCCATAATAAACTTATGTGATATCTAGTATCTTCTAACACAATTGGATGTTTACAATAACTATATGATTTGATTATGTGATAACGAAACTGGAATGGGTGCTCATGTTGTATAGGTGATATTGTATGAACGTGCAGATGTTGGATATTCAAATAGCATGCATCTTAGGCTGTTTATTTGTACTGAAATAACGCGAAAGAGTTCAAAGTAACCCCTTCGGGCTCTTGCTCTTCCACTATTTGTTTCCCTCAGAAGAAGAGGGGTTATAGGAGTTTGGAATACTTCAGTGAATCCTATGCTTTGAAACCTAAGTGGATCCTATGCGGTGCCTACCTCTTGGGATGAGTTCAGAAATTTTCTTTCAAGCCGCAAGGCTTGGAACTGCAGAAATCTGCAAAAATTGCCTATACATAAAAGACAATCATTGTAACCTAAAATTACTATTGTTGAGTTAATCATGGAAAAGTCTTTCCTTCGTGAAAGATTTGTAAACTTCCAATACATCAACAAACATAAGAAGTACATCAACTTCCAATGCATCAACAAACGAAAGAAGTACTTCAGAGTTGGGTTCTCAAATAAATGTCATAGTTAATCTTAGAAGTTCTTCAAGTCTTACTGCAAGGAATTTACTTGCCAGCTGGTCAAGCACTGAACTCCTGACATAGCGCGACGCACTGTGCTTTTCCAGCCACCCTACATCTTGCAGGGCCATGAGTTTATAGCCTCATGGTAACAATGGCATTCTCAAAGTTCGAATAAGGTTCCTGCATATGATGGGCTGTGATCCTCAAACATGAGAGATTTATGTCTGTCCTAATGGTGATTGTAGATGCTTTAATTAGCTAATACAATGAATTAACATTATGTGGTTGACTTGTGTTTCCAATCATCATCAAGTTGTCTGCCACCCTAATTGGTCAAACACATACTGGATCCATGTAAGAGAGAAATTTAGTTAGATCAAATTGGTCTCACTTGTTAGATTTATAGGCTTAGTTCAGAAGAGCAGAGTCAGCAGACTGTAATATGGTGGGTCGCAAGAACATTCTGACCAAACTTAAGTTGGCCATGCCCCTACAGGGTCCGCCAATATATCCTAATAAGAATTCTGGTCTCCTAATTAGCCTAGGAGAGAGAAATATTGCTTGTGTAATTAGACTAAGTTGCAACTTTACTTTAGAACTTACATTGTGACGAATGTTCATGCTATAAAATTTAAGTGAAAAAATATGCTTATGTAAACCTAATTTTCATTTCAGAAATTCCGTACATTTTGACATGGTATGAGCCACCAGTAGGAACAGAAGTGTCAGTTCATGCAAATGAAATCTGCTGATTGGGGCATGATCTTCCCGATACATTACCTACACGAAGAAGTAGATCCACTAACTATTTTCTTTTATTTATTTATTTATTTTTCAATTTCATCTTTGTGAAGGAAAATACATGCTCGTGATTCACTGAGATGCTACACAATCTGTTTGGAAAATTTCTTGTTTTGCACTTAAATAGAATCAATGCAATTTCTGAGACTCTTGTTATTTAGCTCTCCTGAATTTAGACATTAATATCCACTTAGGCCATTTATCTTCTATATGTAGGTAACTCATGTTGCTAATCAGTCTTTTATCCTGTTAGTGTGTACTATCAGTATATTAATTGAGCCTCTTGTCTGCTTTACTTGTATTCACACTTGAAGTAGTTTAAATGTTCTTGTCATTGTAGCCCAGTGTTGAAGCCTCTTGTCAGTTTGTAGTTGTATAAGATGTCAGGAGTTCAAATCCCTTTTCACCTTTTGGCTACCTTTCAGGTTATCCTTCATCTCAAAGTGAATATGTTGTTACCTGCTACTACAGTTTAGATTATTGCTAATCAAAACTAGTTAGCAAGGTTCGACGGTATACAACTATATGACTTATTCCTGCTTTCTGTTGAAAAAACTATTGGGTATTTACTATTGGAGTTAAATCTTCAAAGTTTAGTGACACAAGAAGCTCATGGATAAATTTTCTTGTCCTTTATAGGCATGAAGCAAATTACAGAAGCAAAAGTAGGGCATGCATATATATAACCTATGTGCAACTTCCATCTATTACATTTCATAGGAAGTGGATTCTAATACTTTCTTATTGGCTTCCATTTACTACATTGCACACAATCTGTTTGTTGGTTTCCATCTGCTAAACTTCAGTAGAATACCGCTGTTACTCAGAGTCATTTGTAGAGCTCTGAAATGGCAATCCTCAGTGTAGGGATAGCCAGAACTGGCCTCTCCTTGGTTAATGTGACACCGGTCGCTCACAGAGATCAAATTTCACCCCTTTTGGCAGTTGCCATTCAAATGCATGCAGCAATGTTGCCACCACCAGTGTCAGCATCCTGTCAACCAATGGCAGTCCAGCACACTTCCTCCTGCCAGACCCGAAAGGAAAGATGCTGAACTCTCGGGTAATGTTTGTTGTTAGGAATCTCTCTGGTCGGAACTTGGAGGGATCATCCCAGGCTTCAGGGTCCACATGAATTGCTCATACTTTAGTGACCACACGGTCTCGTTTTGGGATGAGGTAGCCACTCACGGCACAGGGTTGGCTGGGCACCCGAGGAACTAGCAAAGGGACCACAACATGGAGTCGTCCTTTGATCACAGCCCGCAAATAATGTAGTTTGCGGATGTGAGATTCATCAACGGTATGGTCTTGACCAACTGTTTTTGAGCTCCTCTTGGACCCTTAGCTTGATCTCAAGTCTGTGCATCAGCTCTGCCATCACCCACTCAACTGTTGTCGAGGTAACGCTGGTTCCTCTCACAGTGATGTACTGCACTAGTATAGAAAGTAGTAATCAGTTTGTTGTCAATCTGACAGCCGAATTCAAATTGAACCATTGTCATATGGATTGATCAGGTCATGGTCCTATGTGGCAATTACTTTGACCTTGTGTAACCCAATCAAAGAAGTGAAGATGCAGATAATGAAGAGCTCTTATAGCCTATAGGGCAGCTTCACATACACCAAAGTGCAATTAGTACACACGCAGTACACATCTTGTCTATTGTGGATTGTGTAAGCTGGGCCGCACATAATGAGTGTGATATTAGGGACCTGTGTGGTGCTTGAGCTCAACTGGTGGATTCTGATTAACTGATCTTGTGCAAGGAATGTGAAACCCAAATCTATTCAGTGATGTAACACAAGAGAACCATAATCACCTTACAAGAAAATAGAAAAGAAAAATTACGGCTTAGAGATAAGAACCAGATAGATTTGGGCTTCACGCCCTTTGCACTACGGGTTTCACACCCCAATCTCAAGTACTCGAGAGTTCAAGCGACTTTAACTGAAAAATTTTCATTCATTTATTGTCTACTGAATAAAAATATTGAGGCCTATTTATAGGCTTTACAAAAGGAACACCTCTAAAAAATAACTGATGTGGTACTAAACGCCCACATAAAAGAAATACAACTACGCAAAATGAATTACAACTCAAAAATGACTAAATAAAAGGAAGGCAGCATGTGATGTCCTCATCATTCAGGTTCTTATTCTTTCTCCCAAATCCTAGTTTTTTCTTTTTCTGTTTGAATTGAAGACGATTGTGATCCCCACATTTACATCATTTTGATATCAGAACATTATGTTTTCAATCTCCTTTAATTTTTTTCATATTCATTCTCCAAAAAAATTCAAAAATCTAGATCTAGATCTCACTCTTCTTTTCTTCCCTAGTTTATATTATTATTTTTAAAAAAAAGAAAAGAAAAGAAAAGAAAGAAAGAAAAGAGAAAAGAAAAAAAGAAAAGAAAAACGCCACTATTCATTCATCTTCTCCCTTCCTCCTCACAAAAGACCATAACCCTAATTCGTCAACTTCTGTCGCTAAACTCCCTTCGTCTTCGTCGTCGCTGCTCCCGCCGACCTCCCTCCACCTTCACTGCCGACAACATCGTTGGCCCCTTCCTCTCGGCTTCCTCACCATCACACCCGCCTCACTCACCACTTCATCACCGCCCTCAGAACTCCGCCGCCACGTCACAGTCCTCCCACGCACACAGCCATCACCTGCTACCCCTCCTCCCTCCTCTAAAGCAACCCAAGATCTCGAGATCCTGAGATCATATCTCCTTCCTGGCCGATCTAGATCTAGGCCACAATCTCGTCATCACATCTTCGTCGTGGCATCGTCTCTAACTACAACTCATCGTTGACACTCCGATCTCATCGCACCATCTCAACTTCTTTCCGTTTTTGATCTACACCGCCTCAGATCCTGATCGACGACCTCATCTTCAACAGGCGTCGACCCCGACAGCAACTTCGCTGATCTCTTCCTCGTCAGCGTCCACCTTCGCCTTCGTCTGTCGACCCCTCCATCGGCACCAAAACCCTAGAACTATTAGGATTTGCGCTGCTCCGGTCTGCTTCAAAATCTCCTTTGCTACTATTGTTGATCTCGTGGTAAGTTGGTCCGCAGGCACAACGATCCATCGAGCTTCAATTGCAGCCAGACCTGGATCCACTACTGTGCAAATTCAGATCCAACCCGAGCTAACCTAAGCTGACGGCTCCGACCCGAGCCGATCCGACCCGACGACCCGAACCAACAGAGACATCCAGCCGGATCCGAGCACTGAACCTGACCTGATAAGCATCAAGTAGACCCATTAAAGGGTTTTAAGAGTTTCAAAGCCCATTTCAAGCCCAATTCGAGCCGTTTTCGAGCCAGTCTTCGTCCATCGCTCCATCCACCGTTCCAGAACTTCTGTGCAAGATTTTCAGTCATTAATTGTAAAGAATCATTTAAAAACTCTTACAAAACTTATGTTTGAGCGTGAACTACTCACTTCCTCAAGCAATGTCGGAATTTGATCGAATTTTTTAATTGTTCATTTCTTGTAAATTCTATGATTGTGCATTTATTTGTAGTTTATCATAATTATTGTTGATGTTTATTTATCTCATTTGTTGGTTGTTTAACATCATCATATAGGATTACATTTATTTGCATATAGAGATTGAGCTTTTTAGGATTGTAATTTTCATCATTTAGTGTATGTATTTAGTTTTATTTGAGTCTAGAAATTTTATATAATCATTCGGTTATTTGTATTATTTTGCATTGCAGTCTGTCTTAAATTAAGTTATAGATATGTCAAACTTTAGCACGAGATTTAGGCTCCCCAAGAGTCACGAAATATGAATTCACAACATCGTACTAGAGAGTGTAATTATTATGATTGGCGTATTGTTAGGAGAGAAGAAGTCTAAAGAAAGAGCAACGTAATGCCTCTCAATTTTTATTTTTATGGTACACATGGCTCGCGATTTTTATGACTTGATAGCGCGCATGGACTATCATTTTGATTTGTATGAATTTCTGATGAGCTTAGAGTCCGATTTGTTAAGTGAAAACTAAAATATTCAACTCAGGATATTGGCTATCGTAGAAAAACAACTAGCCAGAACATACGTGAGACATGTAGAGACGGATGAAATAAGAGAAAAGCTTAAGGAAAATTTTATTCTCACTTCCTATAGAGGTCAATTTTTAAAAGAGTTATTTTATCTACATCATGAAACACTTTTCTATTATCAAGTATAAACTTTTGAGGAGCTTTTATTTATATGTGGCTTTCAAATAGACCATCTTCTTATTTATATATGTTTTATAACGGTTTGAGACTTAATTTCAAAAGAGAGATGATCTTGCATATTATGAAGTCTGTCGAAGAGACTTTTCTTTAGCTTTAAAGCGAGAATTGTCTCTTAGAGCACATTTAAATAGGAGATCCACTTTCAAAACCAGAAAGCGGTGTTCTATGTGTAAGGGATATGGACACCGCGCTTATAAGTGCCCCCGATCAAGTGTTCTAAGTGAAGAATTTGGGCATTACGATTACCAATGCCCCTTGAAGAGTCTACATATTGATAATGATAATCTGAGGATTATCGAGGATGTCCCCATTTGTTCTGAGGTTACTAGTGATGTCGTTGATGAGTTGATAAAGTCTAGTACACCCGCATTTGATGAGATTCATGTTCATGCGGAGAGGATTTGTGACGTTCAGGATGCATTAGTTGAGTCTAGTACACCCTCCTATGACGTTAGGTGTTCACTTTCTACACCCACGACAGAGAAAGAGACGGAGCACGAGATAGTCGATACTAGTGTTGATACTATTGAATGTTTAAGGTTCCTTCCTATTGTTTGTCAGGTTACTCCTATTGTTTCTTCTTTTAGTGATTGTTTAGAGTTCTTTCCTGAGTTTCTTCAGACTTCTATTGGTCCTAGTAATGTTATACCATTAGAGGTGTTTGATGTACATTCTCCTAAGAAATTCATATATCACTTTTTTATATTGTAGGAGTTTTATCTATTTAGTTTGTTGCATTGTATTTACCTGAAATATATGATGAAACCCATAGACAACTAATAATTTGCAATGATGATTACAAATTTGCAGCCTATCTATATACTATCTTGTAAGAATTTGCAGTTAAAAATGTGACGATGATTATGATTCATTCTGAGAGGTCTCCTCTCGAAATTGTGAGTCAGTTGCACGCTCAACATATATGTCTTTTTAGAGTCTTGAGTAGTATTACTTTCAATCCTGATGAGTTGGATATCACATGAGATCCCCATACCAGTTCAGTTTTCAGTGAGGTGAATTCAACTCTTTCTGATGCATGTGCCTTTTCAGATCTACTGTCAACTGCAGCTGATCCGTCACGGAGGTCAGTTTCACCCTACAACTTGATTCAGATTTGATGTACGACCTTCGTTCCCCGACCCCCGCCATGACCCGATTGAGATGCTTTGTGTGGGGGTCTACACGACAGGGTCGAATTTTCCCATCCCGAGGGAAACGATGAGGGCATCACGCCATTTGAGCGAGTCTAGACTAGAAGAAAGTGTGTTGCATTCTTTTGGTTCTAATTTATTGTAATGTAATTTGCTTTATTTTATTTTGATTTTAGTTGTTTTCTTTCTTTTTAAATTTAGTACCACATCGGTTGTATTCTGAGAACTGAGTTTTGTAAAGCTTATAAATAGGCCTCAAGACCTCTCTAATGGAATAAACAAATCCAAAATTTTCAATTAAAACTTTTGAGATATGAGTTCTTGTGATCTTGAGATTGGTATAGGGGTTGTGAAGTCCGATCTTATGCAAAGGGTGTGAAGCCCAAATCTATCCATATTCTTATTTCTTTCTCCCAACCCGACTTTTCCTTTTCTATTGAATTGAAGGCGAGTGAACCCCACATTTTACATCACATTGTCCTTGTACACTGCCTTTGTGATCTATGGCGAGCTCACGATGATCCAGAGCTTGCTGCTGAGCTGAAGTTTCATTATCGGGCATTAGTCCTGGCATACTCAGCAAAACAGTGATGGAGTCTTGGGCCGAGAAATGGAAGATTGCCCACCAAGGGAAGGCCCCACGGGCCAGGTGGCAAGGGGAGCCTCTTTCTCTTCATGAGCATGCACTGAAACATGTTGATTT
>JAVJIF010023769.1:0-48043 GCA_038442645.1 Agave tequilana
CGGTCAATGAAAAATAAGATTCATTTTTCACCGCCACACTAAGAACCCAGCATTAAACAAAGGGGAGATTCAATTGTAAACATCTTCCCTCCCTTGTAGTCGGAGTGTTAATCCATTGTAATCTTTCATTTGATTTAAGGAATTTTACAAGGATCTTTCTCCCACCAAACACTTGTAACCCTAGTTTTTCCTATAAAAGGGGATGCACCGTTATTAGGGTTTAATAGATGAAGCAAGCGATAAAGCATCAATAGATTTTGCTATTGTGAGTGTCATTGTATAGAGCGGTTGTGAGGATTCTCTTCTCCGCTGTAATCTCTCTGATAAATAGTGGATTTGTGTGCGACTCTATGGTTTTTTCTTGATTTGGTTTTCCACGTAATTTCTGGTGTTTTTGATTAATTTGTTTTTTGCTTCTTTTCTTCTTCGCGTTGTTGCCGATCCCAACAACTATACAGAGCGAGGTTTTACTGTGATGGTTAGCCTCTCAATGACTCGACGGTGAATTGAGAACATTAGACATGTACCAAAGCTGAACAAAAATCTGATCTTTATCGGTCACTTGTGGATGGAAGGATGAAGACCACCTTCGACGGTGATGTATGAAGTTCACCTAGAGGGGGGGTGAAATAGGTGATGGCTAATCTAATGGTCACTTAATGCCAAATAATGTGGAAGCTAAAAACAATTATGACCAAATAAAACTTTTACACTAAACACCACGTATAACACAAGAGTGTTGCCGAATTCCCCGTGAAGGGCTCTGGACAAACTCCTCTAGATTCCCTTGAAAGGGTTGAGATGCCGCGTTGGCTCTCTTGGTTAAATACAAGTGTTAGCAAACAACCCAAGCATGTATATATCACTTAAGCACAATGAATATATCAAGCATATAAAGATAGACAATAGCATGCAAGATATAACAAGAGACAAGAGAGAGAGGGAGAGAGAGAGAGAGAGAGAGAGAGGAGAGAGCAATCGCAAACACAAAGGGTTTGTTTCGAGGTTCGAGCACACTTGCTCTACATCCCCGCCTTCGACACACGAAGGATTCCACTATGCAAGATCCTAATGAATCTCTCCACGGTGGCAACACCTACAAGCCCTCGGACTTCCTAGTCCCGTACACACGCAAGCCCCACAAGCTTCCGAGGCCGCACCTCAAACACGGAGTTCGCACCTGAACTCGAAACAACGCGGACACACACGTCCGCCTCCTCAAAGTACAAGAAATGATCTCTTGGTGATTTAAACACTTTGATCACCAATAAAAGCTCTCACTACAACACTCCTATAAGATGAATAGCAATGGATCGCTCAAGTGTTTGTGTGAGAAAAACTAGGATGAGAATGGTGGAGGAAAACTCAAAGAATTCACTTTAAACACTCTTGAATAAAATCTTCCCTTTAGATAGGAAAATTTGCTCTCAAATATGTGGAGAAACCCCTTTTAAAAAGATGGAAAAAACTGGCTCAAAGCTCTCCTAAAATCTGTTACAAAACAATGACCAAACCCCCAAATTTATAGGCTGTCAAAAACTAGCCGTTGGGGTCTGTCAGACCTGTCGGTCGACCGTCCGGTCGACCGCCAACGGGCAAAAATCCGACCGTTGGAGCCTCCGGTCGACCGTCCGTTCGACCCAAAAGAACAGAGAGCACTGCTCTCAGTTCCGGTCGACTCGGTCGGTCGACCGGCCATCTGTCAGGTCAAGGCGTGCACGCTGTACACGTCGGTCGACCAGCCGGTCGACCGACTTCAGAGTTAGTCGACTAGTAAGGTAGTAAGTCGACTATCTGAAGCCTGGAAACAGTTTTTCTGGGATTTAAAACTAAGTCTTTTGGTTGAAATAAAATCCCATAAATACTTAGAAAATCTACAAAATAGTTTTACCAATATACTATGATAAACAAACATGCTTGCACAAAATCAAGGCATGTTATAAAAGATTGGACTATTTTTGTAAGTAGGAAAATATTGGCTCGAAAGAAAACTTGTATTTTTCTAAAACTTATTTTCCAAAACTCTTTTAAATACAAAAACTAGATATTTTAAACTCATTAAAGCATAGAGTGTATGGATATGATCCACTACACAAATAAGATGAAATATCTATGTTTTTGACATTAAGCTCTAAATATGGTTTTGGTTAAAACATCTTCATAAGAAATACCAAAAGCCAAACATGTATTTTTCCAAGATGAAAGTCTTTTTCTAAACTGAAAATTCTTATATTAAAAGACATTTAAATCAAGAGTGTGTGTGTGATATATACTTGAGCAATCCACCAACTATTTTATCCTTTACATTTTAACTAAAAACAAAATCTTATACCTAGACACAAGTCTTGATCTTGAAGTCTTCCCTTGAAGTCTTCTCATCATCTTGACTTGGTCCAAATGCAATCCAACGAGCTCGACTCTTGATGTGGTCTTGATGTATAGGCTCGTGAATCAACCGTGCTAGCTTCAAAACTTGACTTTAATCCTTTGTTGAAGCTCCACACCTACTAAGATCTTGATAACAAATCTGTCACTAATTAAACACAAGATCATTAGTAATATAACTACATGAGTTAATCATCATCAAAACTAGAGTGATGGGCCTTTGGCCAACAATGTATGTAAATTACGAAGGGTGCCATGGTAATGGCACACAGCAGGAAGGAATGTACCTCTATATGACATCAGGTTCAGGAGCTCAATTTCAGTTGCTTCATCGGAGTTGGATGCCAGAGTGTGGTATTGGATACTTGGACATATGAGCGAAGGTTATACTTTTCAAGGATAAGCTGCCAGGGTTGAAATCTATCGATTTAGATTTTCGTAAAACTTGCATCCACGAGAAGCAGAGGAGAGTTAGTTTTCTCAAAGGCGAGAAAGACTCCGAAGGCAAAAAGGTTGGATTTAGTTCATACTGATGTATAGAGTAAGGCTCAAGTTCCCTCTCTCGGAGGCTCACCTTTATTGATGATTCGAGTAGAAAAGTCTGGATTTATTTTTTGAAGTACAAATCGAATGTGTCTGACGTGTAAAAGAAGTGCTTGGCCCAAGTTGAAAATGAATCAGGTTGGAAGCTTAATTGTTTGTTGTCCGACAATTAAAGTGAATACTGCCATGGCAGATTTAATGAGTTACGTGTGAGTCGGGAAATTCGTAGAGTGAAAACGGTTCCGAGAAACCCTCATAAAAATGGAATGACGAAGCGCATGAACAGGATAATACTGGAGCGTGCCAGGAGAATATGGATACACGCTGAATTGCCCAAGCAATTCTAAATAGATGCAGTCAACACAGCGGTGATCTGATCAACAGACGGCCATAAGTGCCTCTGAACTGTGAGATTCCAAGGAAGCATGGATCGGCAAGAGGTAAACCTGAACCACTTGTGTATTTTTTGTTGTATCTCATATGTCCATGTGGAGTTAGATCACAGGAACAAGTTGGATCCGAAGTCTAAGAGATGCATCTTCATTGGGTATGGAACAAGCTAGTAACGCTATCGGTTTCGGGATCTAGAAAATTGAAAGATCCTTTGGCAAAAGGACATAGTAGTCAATGAGAAGAAGATGTATAAGGACTTGCTGATGGAGAGAAGGACTTCGGAGAAGATCCCGGAGAACTTCAGAACAGTAGGATACTGTGAACTCGGAGTTCATCGATCTTGATAATGTTCCTATGAAGAAGAATCGGAGCATTCCGGAAGGGAACGAGGAACTCCTATTAGAGCCTCCGACGCCCTAAAGTAAGTTGAGGCGATCACCCAGGATGATTAGAGCTCCGAAAGATATTTTTCTTTCTTGCACTGTTTGTTGTTGACTGACAATGGTGAGCCCGAGTGTTACGGGGAGGCTTTGCAGATGAAAGATAAGGTCAAGTGAGAGCTTGCTATAATGATGAGATAGAGTCTCTAATGTGAACCAAACATGGGATTTGGTTGAATTGTTAGAAAGAAAGTGAGCCTTGTATAACAAGTGGGTCTACCAGTTGAAGGAAGAGTATGATAGTATGATGGCACCAGGAGGTCCAAAGTGATGATGGTTGTGAAGGAATTTCAATAGTGGAATGTAATGACTTTAACGAGATTTCTCTCCTGTTGTGAAGCTAACTACTGTTAGATCTGTTCTGAGCATTATGGCAGCAGAGGACTTGCATCTAGAATAGCTGGACACTAAAAGTGCGTTTCTCTATGGTGATTTAGAGGAAACATCTATATATGCAGCCACAAGATTATATCATGCTAGAAAATGAGCAGTTGGTTTGCAAGCTCAAGAAGAGTATTTATGGCTTGAAACATGCTCCAAGGCAGTAGTATCTGAAGTTTGACAGATTCATGGTGAGCAGTGGTTTCACAAGGCTGCAAGCTGATCTTTATTGCTATTTCAAGTGATTTGAGAATTTCTATATCATACTACTATTGTATGTAAATGATATGCTTGTTGCCAGATCAAGCATGAAGGAGGTTGTGAATCTCAAAGCCAAGTTAGCAAAAGAATTCTCACGAAAGACTTGGGTCAGCGAAGAAAATTCTTGGAATGAGGATCAGCAGAGAGAGAAGAGGTTGTTGAAGATATCACAAGCCGAGTACATGGAGAAGGTGCTGAAGAGGTTAACATGTCGGATGCTAAACCTGTGAACATCCCACTCGGAGGTTACTTCAAGCTCTCAAAGGCACAGGCTCTGTCAACAGAAGATGAGAATGTTCTAACGTCAGAGGTGTCATATGCATCAGTTGTGGACAATTTGATGTATGCTATAATCTGTACGAGGTCAGATATTACTGAACAGTGAGAGTTTTCAGCAGATACATAAGGAATCGCGGTAAGAAGCATTGGAGAGCTGTAAAGTGGATCTTGAGATATCTGAAAAGGAGTTCAGATATGGCATTGTGCTATAATGGGACGGACATTTTTTTGCACGGATATGTAAATTCTGACTTTGCGGGTGATATAGTCAATCGGAGGAGTACCACTGATTATGTTTTCACCTTGGGAAGTGGAGCAGTGAGCTTGGTGTCGAGGTTGCAAAAGATAGTTCCCTTGTCTACGACGAAGGCTGAATATATTGTAGCGACAGAAGCTTGCAAGGAGTTGACATGGTTGAACGATTTTATGAAAAAGCTTGGAAATGAGCGGTGACTCCGTCACTGCACAGTGATAGCCAGAGTGCAATAGATCTTGCCAATAATTTTGTTTATCATGACAGAACCAAGCACATTGATGTGCGGTACCACTTCATCCGCATTCTTTTAAAGGACGGTCTATTATCACTGGTGAAGATCCACACGAGTCAGAATCTCGCAGTGGTCACAACGGAGAAGCTGAAGACTCGCTCAGCCTTCGTGGGCCTTCTAGGGTGAAGATCCAGAGTTGAGCCGCAACAAATGCCACTATGAGTTGAGAGTCGGAGTACAAGAGAGAGAGACGGAGTGGCACTGCTGTGACAATAATCCGTCGCCAAGTAGGAGATTGTTAAGTTGTGGAACCAGATTATTGCCTTGACGGTTGTCGCCATGGAGTCAATATGATGATCCTGGAGCGACGACAGAGCTTTCCGGGTCATGACGTTGGGCGTGTTCGGAGTTTTAAGTTGATGGCAAGGACGAAGCGATAGTCTTCCAGAGTGGTGGAGTCTCGGAGCGAAAGATCACTCCGAAGCACCTAGTCAGAGGAGCACTCCGTAGAGAATCCGAGGTGCTTAGCGGAAGAGACCCATTCCAGCTTGGAAGGGGCCTAGTCTAGCCTGGAAGCGGTCCAGTTCAGAAGCTTCTTTGCCAGCGAAACTTGAGAAAAACATAAAGGACAGTTTAGAGCTCTCACAACTTTTAACTCTAATTTTTTTCGTATAAAGAGGAATGCATAATCATTAGAGTTAATAGATGAAGCAAGTGATAAAGCATCGATAGATTTTGCTATTGTAAGTGCTATTGTATAGAGCGGTTGTGAGGATTCTCTTCTCCCTTGTAATCTCTCTGATAAATAGTGGATATATGTGCGGTTCCGTAGTTTTTTTCTCAATTTGGGTTTTTCACGTAATTTAGGTGTCTTTGAATGATCTATTTTTGCCTCTCTTCTTCCCTGTTGTCGATCCCAACAGAACGAATGCAATTCAATGGCAAATCTGAGCGTTAGCTTCCTTTGAAACAATTATAAATTATTCATGCAAAATGAATAATTGTGATTAATCAGTTAATAATTCTATTGATTCCCGATAATTGAGAACATCTAAATTAGTGACATTCCAAATCAAAGCAGAATTGCAGCGGTTGCGCTAAGCCAGCTGGTTTGCTGTTGCTCAGTGCAGGAGAGGCGTGGAATGCATGAAAGCACTTCTTCATCAGAAGTCGTCAATCTTGTTGAGGTGGTGTGTGGGCATGTTTGCGTTGTTATGTTGTCTCCTCATGGACGTGATTGACTCGAGTTCTTTTATCGAGAGCCCACCTTCACTAGATTAAGTCACAACAAAGCCTTTGCTGTCGCGAGAATAGACTGAAAAGGAAAAGCAGCAGAATAATGACTTGCACTTTGGTGGGACAAGCGTGGGGAATTCTTGATGAGCTCTAGTTCTCTCTTTTCCTTTGTGTGGGGGCAGAATGTTTGATGCTTCCAATCCATGGTGTTTTAATATTCTCAGTACGACTTGCTTCTAAATCATAAATAAAAGCTTTAACCAGAGTGCACGCTAGGGCCAATAATAAAAGAAGGTTGTTTTCAAGAAAAAGATAAAGAAGATGTGATGGCTATGATGAGGAAAAATACCTCATTAGACCGATATTAATCCATAATCAAGTCTTCTTCATTACAGCTATTCACGAAACACATGTAAATATGTTGGATATTAGACCCAAGCGGTTCGCCCGAACCTAAACCGCAATGGACCCAAAGGCCGTCTGGTTTAGGGTTCTTTGGGAAAAGTCCTACTGAGAAAAGAGTCCTCAAATGCAATTGTTATCTTAGCCCCATAGCCTCTACAATCACAAGATCACATTGACAAAGCTTGGTTCAGGTGATCCAGCAGAAATTTAACCCATTAATATGGAACACTCCAGGGTAAATGACCCAACAGTACGAGATAAGACCAAGATACAAGCCCCAGCAGCACCCAATCAAATTGCGAATCTCAACCCGGCAGGGGAAAAAAAAAAAATTTAATGGCAAAGTCTTCAATATTTCTTCAGACAATATTTAAGCTTATTGAGGATATGAATGATCAAGCAGATGCAGGAATTTGATACCCAAGACTAAAAAAAAAAATTCACCAATTAAATTAACCGAAAGGTACACTAATATGCCAAAAATTTAGTGTACCCTATGATAAGTTGCTGACGGAACAATAAGCAAAACCATCCAAAACTGTGTCATGTTCAGATATCACCTCAACTAGTCTCCCTTAAAACTCTATAAAGTATGAAAAGAAACACACTTGAAATTTAGAATCAAGAATCATCACTCAGAGATAGTGAAGCCAACTGATGGTGAGGAGGATTAGATAGCTGCTGCCGCTGAGCAACATTTCTCAGGACTTCCATGGCCTCGGCCACTTTTGCTTTCAGAGACTCTGGAGACTCCAGCAGATGCAAGACTTCCGTCTGATCCATCTCCAGAAGCATCCCTGTCACTTTGGCAGCATGATCCGGCTCTAGCTGCATCACTAGTGGGTACAGATTTTCACCGAGCATCTGAACAAAAACAAAGCAACATTATTAGCCAAATCTCACATACAAAACCACATAAAGCACAAATGCGCTATGAAAAATTGTTTTCGGTATTGAATTTGCAAGCCGGGAAGAAGAGTCTCCAAAAGAAGCATACCGTCCTCTGCTGATCAGGAGGAGAATTTGCGAGAGCTGATGCCAGAGCACTGAGGGGCTGCTGCTCCCTGTCATGACTAGAGATGGAGGGGAAAATGCCACCCTGCATGGGAGCCGGGGGCATGTTGCGACCTGAGGAGGGTAACCGTATACACGTCCCCGGTTAGGAATCATCTGCAACAAAGATAATTTGATTATGTAATACTCCATATTGTTGTATCATGACTACAATCTACCCGGTGTAGAATCATCTGTATTTCATACATAACACAGACTAATGTGGCCTTACCCTTTCCTAATCATGATGACAAGCACATTATAAATATCTAAGAACTTGAATACTGTCAAATGGTTCGAGGATTTAAATATTGTTGAGTCTTCCAATTTGACTTGTATTCTTATTCACACTATTTTTGGTGACCATTTCAACAACTATTTTTTTATGGAAAGAACGTTACCACAACGACAACAAGATCACATAATTCACATCAATCAGCTCCTTAACAGAGAGAACAAAATCCATCCTACAATCTGTTACTAAGGTAAAGAAGGGGAATATGCACCCAGGCATAAAATGACAATTCTCCAGAGTCAACAGTTGCCACAACACTTCGTTGAAGATAATGAAAACAATCTATTGACAATAAAGCCAATTCTTTCAGGTATATATAGTCCTACCATGGTTTCAAATATCGGTGATATCTTATTGGGTTATCAGGTACCCGATATGATATTAACCCAATAATATTGGCAGACCACAATTGACAATATTAATAACAAAAACCATTGGCTGATTACGATACCAATATTGAAATTGAGATTTTAAACCATTAGTCCTACCACTTTCAGCAAGGACATAACCATTCAGAAAAGCTACCAACTTTCCCACCTCCATGACTTAGACAACCAGCACCAAGGGCATTCTCACACCTCCTCACCATTGAACAAGAAAGACATTGACAATCATTAAAATAACAACCACGCCCCCCACAAAACAAAACAAAACAAAACAAAATCCCCACGCCAACGCCCACGCCCAAACAAAAACTATCCTTGCAAGATTATTTTTGTGTATGCATGCACGCTTCAGAATGATAACAGTACAATATTTTAATTATTACAACATTGATAGGAAAGGAAACTCCGAAAAGTTTCAAGAAAATACCAACAGAAACCAACCTGAGGTGGGAGGAAATGCAAGGGTTGCTGCATTAATTGCCCAGGACCCTGTCCACCACGTCTACCAACAGGGCGTTGGGCCTGCTGCTGACTTCCTTGTTGAACTAGCGGCATAAAAAAGTTTGGCATAGGAACACCTGCAGGCCTCATACCCGAACAATTTGTTGTTGGTAGCCAAATCCAGTCTGTAAAAGAAAGAGCTGCTTGTCACTGGTCTAAAAATATCTTTACTCTGATCAAGTTAATGACTCTCTCTCTCTCTCTCTCTCTCTCTCTCTCTCTCTCATCCCTTGACACATAAAAAATAGATACTTTTCTTATTTACAGGACACTGTACAGTGCCATATGCACTTTGCTTAGCATTCTGCTTTTTGTCGTTCACCAAAACTGTTCTATCAAGAAGCAATCTTGCATATGGTCACTACTTTGGCTTTCATGAATGCACAAAGTTACCTATAGCAGATACAGACAGATGGCATATTGGAGATGGGTGTGATTGGAGATGGGTTTGCACGCACATTGCCTGCATGCTCAAACACACATGCACAACACGTACCAAAACAGCAGCATGCAGCATATAGCTCTCACAAGAACACAAATAAGAATCCACTAAGGTGCCAAAAACTTTTATGCAAGAGCCAAGAATATATTCATTTGCAAATAGGAGGATGAACATGGATATGCTCTAGCTCTATGATGTGTTTAAACATACCAATCAAAGAAACCTTGAAAGCTAATTTTCATTCTAGTGTAGATGAAAATTCTTAAGTCGTCAAATTCGGTGAAAATGTTCAAGGATATCATTGTCCAAGCCTAAGATCCTGGAAATCAAGCAAGCAGCTGACAATTTCAATTCCTCAAGACAGCCTCCGCAAAACCTTGAGGAATACAAATAAGAGAATAAACACCAACACATGCTCTAGCTCTATGACACCATTAGCCATATAGCCAATCAAAGAAATCTTGAAATCTACATTTCATTCCAATGTAGATGAAAAATTCTTAAGTTGTCAATTTAGGGCATGTTTGGTTCTGTAAGTGGGAGGAAAAAGTGAGGAAAATTTAGGAAATTGGGATTTTGTGCAAGCAAGTTTTTCGGTGTTTGGTTGAAATGCGAAAATGTAAGTGAAAAGTATATTATGTTTTCCGGTATTTGGCTAGTAATGTGGAAGTGGAAGTAAAAAAGTGGACCACAAAGTTGACTGCAAAATAATATTAAAACAAATATTAATTATGACGTTTTTTTTAGACTGTAATTAGACTGCAAGTGGATTTACATGACCATAAAATTAACTATTTTGAGTTAACTTATTACAAGTGAAATTTAGGTGACCATAGAATTAATTGTAGCACCCTGCAAGTGGGGAAATGAGTGTAAATGAGTTTTCCTACTTCCGTCCCAAACCAAACACGCCCGAGGTAAAAATGATCAAGTATTATATTATTGCTCAAACCACAAGATCTTGATAATAAAGCAAGGAACTGAAAATTTCAATACCTCAAGATGGCCTCTGCCAAATCTTGAGGTATTACTAGAATTCAGATGCGAGCTACCTTTCTGTCTAGCATAGATGGAGGTGGTGAAGGTGAAGTTGTCATCATTAAGCATTATTCTTATTTGTATCTTATATCCCAAGCCCTAGTTCCTGATTGTGAATGAAGTACTTGACAATTACAATTAGTGTCCTAAAAGGCGGCTTTGTCCAACTGATGACAATAGGAACTTTGTTTTCCTTTTAAATGAGTATGGACACTTGGAAGCCTCCCATGGGCTTTGTTGTGAGCGAGTTGGGAGATGCATGAAGGTCAGAACTTAGTAGCGTCCAGTGTTCTAAAAATCGGTTTCATTATTCGTGCGGTCCAATGCTTAATAATGATTAATCAGATTAATTGGGAATTAATCGGGAATTAATCGTTTTTGAAAATTTTAATACATTTAATTATATTTATACACAACTACATATGAATATATACAGTTAATTGTTGAAAATACCTAAATATTATACAAGACAATATCTAGATGTGAAGTTATATACCATGATATGATGAACAAGACAATGTGAATAAATAGTAAAAAAGAAAAGTAAAAGAATTTATCTCTTCACATCAGTAATCTAAGATTTCAAATTTTCCAACATAAATATAAATCAAAGAACTTACTTGCAAAATAAGATAAATAAAAAAATTAGTCAATTTATCAATCAAAATAATGAACTTTAAAGAATGTTGGAGAAAGATTGTTAAATAAGTTAATTTGAAAAATAATCAAAAATAATAAAACATAAGTATCACTTTATGCAAAATATACAATAATAAAATATCATAATTCATCGACTATTCAATACTAATAATTCATCTACTATTTAATAAAAGATCATTATCAAATTATCAACATTACAACATAAACTACATAGCGATCCAACTAGGGGTGAGCATCGGTCGTTTCGGTTCGGTTTTTGCTAATTTTACAAAACCGAACCGAACCGATTAGACTTAGTAACCGAACCGAACCGACTAAGTTCGGTTCGGTTTTTCGGGTTTTTTCGGTTAGGCCAATATTTTTCCATCATTTCTTACATTTTTTAATCACCATTATATTATCATCCTTTAATATTCTAATCTCAAATATTCAATACCCAAATTAAAAATAAGAAAAGACCCTAACCTTAATGTGAATTAAAATTTCATATTCTAAAACTTTTACGCTATATTTGGGCTCTTATATCAAAACTCACATAATTATTACTAACTTTTAATGTCAAGAATGAAAAAATAACTATATTAATATAAATATTATTCTTAATTGTGATGGTGTAGTTAACATACTTTCACATATTCAACATAAAAAAGATGGTATGGCTAGAAGTAATGAGATAAGTTTTCACCAGTTTTTGTTATGAACTATATGATGCACTAAATTGAATTTGGGTGGGGTATATATAGGGTAAGAGATTCGGTTCGGTTCGGTCGAGTTCGTTTTTTGAAACACAAAACCGAAACCGAACCGAACTAGAGCGGTTCGGTTCGGTTCGGTTCGGGTTCGGGTTTCGGTTTTTGGTCGGTTGTTTCGGTTATAACCGAACTATGCTCACCCCTAGATCCAACACACACAAAGTTTCAATAAAAAACATGAAATACCTAAATAATTACTCAGGGATTAATCGGGCATTAATCGTTTTGGACCCGATTAATTGCCTGAGAGCATAATCAGAGCGATTAATGTAATATTAAGCGGCTGTCACCGAATAGGATTAATCGGCTGATTAATCGGCCGATTAATCCGTTTTTTTGAACAGTGGTGTTATCCAGTTAAAGACACAGTATGCCTGCAATTTATTCATCACAAATTATCGGTATTTAGCTCCATATTCCATCTTAAAGGTCCGTTTCTTTTCTCATAAACAGGCAATTGGTGATATTTGCATAATGGTGATAGCCTTTACGTGCTAGTTGTGGCCATGAACATATTGAACACAAAAGTAGATGTTGTGTGTGTGAGAGGAACTAGAGCACCTTTGAGGGGATAAAAGATGAACTTTGCATCTGAATCATTAAATTTGTAGTTCATCTTCTTTATTGTTGAAATCTGTCAATTCACAAATGTGAGTGATTCGGTAGATCCCCATATCAAGAAGCAGAATAGCCTAGAGTCCAACAACCTTAGTCTGTGAGATCCAGTGTTGAAATGAAATCAAAGGCACAGCAAAAGGAGAGACGAGCAAATGTCCCTTAACTGAACAACAATTATAAAGCTAAGCCATGGCTTGAGGAAGGTCTCTCTTCAGGTGATGAACAAGATGACAGTTTTCCCAGGAAAAAAAAAAGTCACATGGACATTGGTTACGGAAGGGTCATGACCCAAGGAGGAATTAGAGCCCCCAAAGAACCCACGGAGAGCATCCAACAATCTTAATCTAGTCTATGTGAGATCCAGTGTTAAAATGAAATTAAAGGCAGAGCAAAAAGAGAGACCAGCAAATGTCCCTTTACTGAACAATGATCAGAAAGCTCGGCCATGGCTTGTGGAAGGTGACTCTTCAAGTGATGAACAAGCTGACAATCCTCCCAGGGAAAAAAGCCAATGGACATTGGTTGCAGAAGCTTTGCGACCCAAGGAAGATTTAGAACCCATGAGACCTTGTTGCTACCACATGTAAAGAGAGTGAACCTACTGATAGATATTCCACGGCTACTGATAGTGCTTCTTCCCTCTTCTTCAACCCAAACAAGTGCAAGTGAGAGAGTGAGAGTCAAGTCAATTGAGAAACAAGAGGACATGAAGTTGAGATTAATGATGAAGATAATGATGAAGGGAAATATGGGATAGCAAGAGTGGTCTTGAATTTAGGAAGAGGGCATCGAGGATGACTAGCTTATCTCCCTTGAATACTTAGAATAATGTCATATGTGATTTTGGTGTGAGTTGTCATTAGTCACGACTTGTTATCATGTGTTTTGCTTGTTTTTTTTTTTTTTTTTTTTTTTTTTTGGGGTTTTTTTTTTTGGGTTTTGTGTTGGTACTTGCTAACTAATTAGTAGTTACTAATTGCTAGATGATACTAGCAAAGTTAAAAGTCGCTAAGTATTACTTAGTGGTTATTAGTTACTATTTAGTTACTACCAGTTTATGTAGTTTGAACATTGTTAGCAAAACAGGAAATGGCAAACAAAAACGAAATGAGAATATCATTGTTTCGTACGGCTCTGTGGAAAAAAAATACATCCAAAAGAACAATAAAAATAAGTCAAACGTAAGAAAACAGATAGTAATACGTGTTTAAAACCATTGACTTAAAAAAAAAAACGAACGTAAAATACATCATACATATGTTCAGCCACCTGCTTCGCTTCATAATTAGAAAAAAACTCAGCTTCATAATTTTGTTCGCTACAGCTCATCCACGTCAGCATAAACTGATTCCTTCCAACCACCACTTTATATATTTTTATTTCCTCATTTACCCTGCACCATTCTCATCACCTGCGATGTTGCTCTCCCCTCAACCTCGACGCAGAATTATTCGCGAGTCGATTTGCGCTGTCAGGTCGTCGTGGGGTTGGAAGGGGCACGGAGCCCCTCCCAGGGGCAGAGCTCCTGAAATTTTTTTGGGATTGACTTTTTGCATTCGTGTCAGTGGACAGGGGGTCTGCTGATGATGGCATTACTGATAAGAGGATTGTGACTCATGTTCGCAATGCTCTATGAGGACTGACTGAGATATAGGGCATTTTGATATAGGGCATTTGTGAGGGCCGCGATCATGATCACAATCCTCACAAGAAACTCAAAAATAGGGCATTTTGTGAGGAATGTGACGTCTTTTAGGATTGTGATCATGGTCGCAGTCTTCATAAAGACTCAAATATAGGACATTTTTGTAAATACTGCGATCATGAACATAGTCCTAATCCTATAAAGACTCAGAAACATGACATTTTTGTGAAGACTGCAATCATGATCGCAGTCTTCATAAATAATGCATTTTGTGAGGACTACGATCACTCAAAAATAAGGTTGCGATCATTTTGTGAGGATTGCCATCGTAGTCGCAGTCCTCACAAATAAAGCATTTTTGTGACGACTGTGATCATAGTCGCAATTCTCTATACTGTGATTATTTTGTGAGGACTGTGATAATAGTCGTGGTTCTCGAAAATCGAGCATTTTTGAAGCGGTAAGCTTTTTTTGAAGTGATTACTGGGGCATTTTCGTCTTTCGCCGCTGATGAGCGCTTATAGTGCACATCCTTACTTTAAAAAAGAGGTGGCTAAAGCGAATAAAATTATACGAGTGAGGTTTTTTCTAATTACGGATTGACTTAGGTGGCTAAAATGAAATCCCCCTATGTTCAATTTATATATTTCTTTTAAATTTATACACATCCAAAAAAGATATTTTGCAGTAACCAAAAATAGTAAACACTTTTATTTTTAATTTTTTTTTGCTAACTGAGATATCTTGATGGATTAAATAAGTGTTTACTATAAAAGTCTATGAGCATATTTATATCTAATATTAAAAAAAAATCAAAAAATGTCAGTAATAATTATCTAAAATAATACATATAATTATTTCTTTTCAAAAAAAGTAAAAAAAAAATGTAAGAATGTGTTTAAAATAAGTTTAACTGAAAAACACTTTTTTTTTTTTTTGCCCATCTTCCTTTTAAATGAAGTTTTATACAGTGATAGTGTCAAAAAAGTGTTTCTTTGGAGGAAAAAAGGGTGTTTTAGATGCCGTTTTGCTAACAATAAGTTCAAAACTTTATATCTTTGAACTTTAAATCTCTGGCTATGGACTGTATTGCTTATATCTCATGAACTGCTTAATTAGTAATTAATCTGCTCAATTGTCACTCGTTATCTGTTGCATCTATGTCTTTTGAAATGTGACCTAATGATTGACTGATTGATAAATAAATTTTGCTTAACATACAAGTGTCAGTGTTGTCTTTTATAAACATTTTTTATGCAGCCAAATACATAATTAGATTCAACTCGTATACTGAGCAAGTTGTCATTATATACTCGTGTTTTTAAAGTTGTAGTCATCTACATCATCTAATTGTGTACTGGAATTAATTTTAATTATATTATATTTTGCCCTGATTCTTTCAATATTTTTTAATTTAAAGCATGTTCCTCACTCTCCCAAACCCAAAAAAAATCAAATGGGATAATTGCCTCAAGCACCTAGGCAGCTAGGTTCTAGGGGGCCATCCTAGCCACCCGCTTCCATCTAGCTGCTTTTACTACACTAATTTCAATTCCTTAAAGATGGGGTTTGCATAACCTTAAGGCATAACTAGAATGCAGCTGCCAGCCTCTCACAGGAAGAAATGAAAGAATAATATGCCAAAGATAGGAAAAACACAATTAAGCATCAATTGAAACTCCACTTTTGAGCATCCTGCGCAGAGTTGACAGTTCCAATAAAAATAAAAGAAAAGGTTTATTCGCATTTGCCATACTAACCCTTGGTTAAAATTTCAATATTTAAAATTAAGAAAAAGCTGCAAGTATAAATTGTGTGGATGATTTCTGCTGTCAACCAAATAAACATTACCTGCGGAGGAATCAGAGCAGGTGGGGCTTGACCATAGAAAAGTTGTTGTCCAATAGCAGGAGCACCAGGGGGGTACATGGGCATGCGAGGCACTGCAGCAGGTGGCATTCCTGGCCCCATTTGTGAAAATTGTGCCTAAAAGTTGAAGTGTTTTTTTAAAAAGAGCAACATAGGAATAAAGAAATCAAGGCATAAAATAATACATGAAGTTTAAATAAGTTGATGCAGATGACCATTAAATTTTCACTAGATTCTTAAACACAAACGGAAAAAAAATACTTACCCAATAGACTATAAATAGGATGCACCTCAAAGTTAAGTTGCAAGTACACAGATAAAAGGCATAAGCAAATCGTCATCATGTAATAAACTAGTTGTAGACATAAAATAAATAGAATTCTAGGGTTCCCAGTATCTAACAGCAAAATATATACTGCAAACAGAAAACAAAGCATATTAATGTATGAAAATGGGAGATGCTTCTTTTTCAACTCAGCACAATCTAATTCTCATCTTTGTAGTTTAACCTTGTTCTATCTCATAAGAATGGTGTTGACATTGGAGACAATTTTGTACTGAGAAGGCTCCATGGAATTATACCAATTTTTATGACAAGCTTCAATGCAACATCAATTTTCTATATTCTTTAGTAAACAATGGGCAAGAAGGGGTTTACCATAAAACATGGTAAGCCACTTGCCATGTAGAAAAAACTACTTAATTGGTCATTCACTTTAAGCTCATGAAACCAAGGTACAAATAATCCTACACCAACAAGTAGTTTTGAGGACAGGGAAGCAGACGATAGATCTGTCATAGAAAATTGCATCATCACTGAGGTATGATATGAGCGAAAGAGCCAAAAAAATTTACTTCCCTTATTCTGACAGAAGTTCAAGTCTAAGATTCAACTCAAGCTATATACCTTCATTCATTTTCTTCTAGAAGTTGCTTATGAGTATCACATTATGTCACTTGACATTTTCACCAATATAAATTGCCCGATAACAATGTTGTTGAGCCTTTTGGGTAAATGTATCCAATATACCAGGAAGTTTATTCAATCAACAAGTACAAAATGTTCTAGGAAAAGGTCGAGATCTACATTAGGAGTTGTCCGTTGGTTCCCTTAGTTTCATCTTGTCACTAAAGTTTTTAGTAAGGAAAATTTCAAGATTACTGATCATTCAACTATTTCGAAGGTATTTAGATTCCATTCAGTAGAAATTTTTAAAAACACAGACAAGAAAACTTGTAAGGCCCGCCGTTTCTTTATTGCCATAATCCTAATTGGTTGCAGTTGAAGAAACTTCCCGGAGTTCATATCAAATGCAACGATTGATAGGCTGTTGTGGTCAGATTCTGACATGACTACCCCATGACAGTAAATTGAGGGGATGAACAGAACCAAGAACAAAGAATGGAATTAATTTTCTCTCATGTAGTAGATAATTAGATTATCTTAATTTCGTAATATCACAAAAAGGTAGTTAAAAAGGAGACCTCCCAAATTTACTTATCATTTAACTATTTTGACATAGTTAGGCCCTGAATAGAAATGAGAGAGCAAAAAATAAATGTTAAGACATTTTTCTATCAATTTTGAGAATAAAGTGTTGTTCTTCTCTAGTTGATTAAAGTTCAACACACTCTCAATGACTTACATCAGACTCACTGGATGTGACGTCCTGTCTTGATCCTCAACCCCCATGATTGGTTGGATACAGGCCATGGGGTCCACTCACACAAAGTATGTCACCTGACAAACACAAACATTCTAATACAAGCTGATATGCTATATTCCATCTTCTCCAATAAATGTTATCCATCTTCTTTAACTTTCTCAATAGAACCTGCACAATTACTCTAGCAAAATGTTGAGACCCATTATGAATTCCACATTCTCCATATACTGTAAAATGAGGACTTATCACTGAACATCAGAATCACATACAAGATGAAATCTTTATATTCTGATTTTTCTCTTATAGCCTGCCTGAAACCCTTCACTGTAGTTCTAAATTTCACATACCAACATCCTTTTAGCACGCAAAATTGAAAAGAAATCTTTGCCTAGCTTTACTCATTTAAAAGATGAAACCTTTACAAACAAGTTCCTTTCTCTCTTTCTTTTAGCTTTCACCTCAATCAAACTCTCCATATATCAACACAATAAAATAACATAAATCCAATCCGAAAACACTTAGTAACCCTTTACTTCAAGAAACTCTCTCTTTATGCCCCCTTCATTTCATACTCTATTGGGAGTGATGAAGAGGAGAAAGCCCAATATTTGCTTTCACAAAAAAGGAGAGGAGAACTTAAACTATTCATCCTCTTACAGGCAGAAAATAAACAATGACTAACAAGAGGGCGTTTTTTTATCCTAAATTATATAATTTAAGGTGGGCATATGAAAATATGAAGATTTGAGGGACAAATGAGGAATCAGATAGCATTTTAGATGACGATATGAAAAAAGCCATAAATAAGTAGGCAAGTAACACTTCAAATATCTTTGGGTTCTATTAGAGTAGAAATAGGATTCTTTGTTATAGTAGAAATAGGATTTTTCTTTTCTTTATTTTGGATTCTTCTCATGGTTCAAAGTCTCGGTCTCGGCCGCCGACTCGGCCGGCACCGAGACGGATCGGTCTCGGCGACTCGGATCGGACTCGGGCGATACGCAAAAAACGCTACATAGAGCGCTAAAAAAATTATGAAAAAATCATGACAAATCATAAAAAAATGTAAACATCCAAATTCATGCATCACATATTCAAACATATCACCTAACACTCAAAACATAACGTGAAAGCATAAATACAAGCGTCGTCGGTAGAAAAATATCAAAATACATGCATAATACAGTAAATTGCACAAAATAATTCATAAGTATCTGCTAATATAGTCATTTCCATATTGAATTACGAGGAGGCTCCAAATCATCATTATCATCTGACCCGCGATAAGTATAGAAACCAGGCATATAGTTTCCATAAGGATAATGATATGTTTGTGGGTGAGATCCTGTAGGCTGAGATGATTGGCCAGAGGATCCACTATCAGAGTAAATATGGCGGTAGGGGTTGTGCAATATCAGCTCCATGATGATAATACCCAAAACCTCGATATTCAGTGCTGCTAGTAGAGTATTCACCAGTGCTAGAATAATCAGTGCCAGAATATTGGCCAGATGTCAAATCCAACCCTGTAAATGGCCTTCAAGACTATGATGACCATGTGAGTAGTTATCATGTCCACTCGAATAATCATCGCTAGAACTGAATTCGACCAACCGATCCAAATGCCTACGCTGCAGTGAAATACCCGCCCGGCCTCCATGATCTGTATCTTGTGTGGCATAATATTGTGAATCCCATGTTAAGGCATCTCTCGTTGGCTTCCACCAACACCATGAGTCTCTTCAACATTACCACCATCACCACCATCACTGCCGCCATCACCCTCACCACCATCACCCTCACCACCATCATCGCCACCACCATCACCGCTGTCATCATCACCGCCATCACCATCATCACCGCCACTTTCGTCAGTATGACGAATACCTTCATCTAACCAACCTAAGTCATCTGGTGGTAACATCGGCTGTTCTCCCTCACGAATCCACTAATCCAAAATATCATCATCATTGAAAATATTGTTCAAATCATTGGGTTGTAATAATCATCAGTGTCGCTTTTGCATGTCAAGTTTCTTACTCGCAACCGCATATTGTAATGCACAAATACTAGTTTATGCAACTTTTTCATTGCCAACCGGTTGCACAGTTTTGTATGAATTAGCGACCACGTGCTCCAATTTCTTTCACAACCCGATGAAGAACATGTTTGGCTTAAGACTTTGATAGCAATTTTCTGCAGATTGGGAGCTTCTTCGCCATAATTAATCCACCAATCAGCTGGAAGAGATTGTTGCACTGCTCTTCTAGTTAGTGAGCTTCCAAATTCTCCAACTCCATCCACAAATAATTTTATCTGTGAGAATACACATCACAAGTGTTAATATTTGCATAACATTATATCGATGAAATAAATAAATTATTATTACCTCATTAATAGCTCTTGCTTGTTTATTCAAATCTGGCTCCAATCTTTTAATCACCTCCTTTAATCCATATCTCACTTCTGGATGTGTAGAAAAATTTTTTGAATATTGGAGTGCTGGATTTAAAAATATGCTGCAATAATGTAAGCAAACGATTGTTATGATATGACAGTTTCAATTTCTAGTCAACAAATATGATTTCTAGGCAAATGAATTACCAGCAGCATGCAAGTGTCTATGCAATTGTCCCTCCCATCTTCTATCAATGATGTCCCAGTACTTCTTCCAGTTCTTATTTGAGGCCTTTATAGCCAATTTTGCTCTATCCATAGCTTCATATATAATGGATAGTGTAGGTTTCTTGTCCTGATCCACTATCTTCAAGACTCTAACAAGAGAATCCATAATGTTTTGGACCTCTCTTGCCTTCTTCCAAACCGGTCAGTCAGAATGAGATTAGAAACCTTATCTCGCACACTTCTTCTACTCTTTTTCTTGTTGAATTCACGCCATTCGGTAGTCGTGCACATTCTTTTCAAATCTTATTCATAGCGAATAAGGCTTTCAATAGAAATAAACTCGGTGGCAAACCGTGTTATACCTGGTCTCAACAAATCTCTATCTTTGGTATATAGCTTCATTAAATTACCACTTTGAGGCTATTGTAATGAATGATGTGATCACCTTAGCATCATCCAATGTCTCCTTGACTGATTTCAAAGAGCCAATATCTTCAAGCATTAAATCAATGCAATGTGCTGCACAGGGAGACCAAAACAAATGTTTTCTCTTCTCCATCAACATGTGACCAGCTGCTTTGAAACTTGCCTCATTATCTGTTACAACCTGCACGATATTTTCTTCGCCAACTTCATCAACAACTTTATCCATTAGCGAGAATATATACTCAGCAGTCTTCGAGATATTAGTGGTATCAACAGAAGTATGGTAGATCATGCTTCTATCACAATAAATCATGAAATTAACAATAGGCTTTCTATTATGAGAACTCCATCCATCACACATGATCGTGCAACCATACTGCGGCCATTTTGTTTTATTGAAGCAATATATACTCCAATTTCTTTCACTTCCTCCTCTAAATAGAGATTGCCAATCTGGTACCCTGTATAGGGCCTTTTACACCTGGACCTGCCTCCGCAATAGTATTAATCATGGCTTGGTAGTAAGGACCACTATCAGCTGCACTGAATGGTATTGCATTGTAGTGAAAGAACTTTGCCACGGATTTCCCAACTTTTTTCATATTCTCAGTTGAGAATATGCTTTTGATTGATTTCTGTTTTGTTGGGAACATGTAAGGATCAATACCACGAGCTGAAATTTCAGCTTCTCTCATAGTCATACTCTGACGCAATCCACGATTACTCCCTGATCTTGAAGGCTGTGCACTACTGCCACCAATATCAACTCCTTCTGCCGATCTCCAAGCCATTTCACGACTTTCTTTCATGGCTTGTTTCAGTTGTCTTCTTTCAACTCCTTCTAAACCACCAACTTCTTCAATTTCATTATCAGAATCTTCTTTGGTCACATCATAGAAATCTTCCTCACTTAAAGATCTCATAAGTCGGTCTTTTTTAGATTTAATGGCCGCTCTTTCTTTGCTACCTTCAGAAAGATGTCTCATTATTTGAGATATCTCTTTTGATACTCGCAAGCATCCTTCCACCTGACCGGGTACATGTGCTATATGCTGCTTCAATCTAGTGATACCACCATGGACTTTTTCCCACAATAATTGCACTTCACAAGTTTTCTACTTCCACCAATAGGGGTACCATGTTCCCATCCAATATCGCGTTGCTTTGAGCCATACTGAAATTTAAAAAAATTATCTGTTAAATTAAATTAAAACTAAAATTACTAAATTAAAAAACATTAAATTAAACTCAATTAAATGAAACTACATTAAATTAAACTAAACTAGTTTATACTAGATTAAGTAACACTAACTTAATTACCTAACTTTAATAAAATTATTAAATTACCTAACTTAATTACAAAACTTTATTAAATTAAATTAACCTAATTAAGTTAACTAAACTAATTTAAATTAAATTAAATTCAATTAAATGAAACTACATTAAATAAACTAAACTAGTTTATACTAGATTAAGCAACACTAACTTAATTACCTAACTTCAATAAATTATTAAATTACCTAACTTAATTACAAAACTTTATTAAATTAATTAACCTAAATTAAGTTAACTAAACTAATTTAAATTAAATTAAATTCAATTAATGAAACTACATTAAATTAAATTAAACTAGTTTATACTAGAATAACCTACACTAACTTAATTACCTAACTTCAATAAAATTATTAAATTACCTAACTTAATTACAAAACTTTATTAGATTAAATTAACCTAAATTAAGTTAAATTAACTTTACCTAAACTAAACTAAATTAAATGACATTAATGCAAATTAATTAGAGAGAGGAACAGAGAGAGGGAGAGACGGAGACAGAGGAGAGAGAGGGGAACACAGTGGAGGAGAGAGAGACGGAGAGAGAGGACAGAGAGAGACAGAGAGAGACTGACAGGGAGAGGGGAGAGAGAGAGAGAGACAGAGAGGGGGAGAGAGACTGAGAGGGAGAGGAGAAGGAGAGAGACAGAGAGAGAGATACAGAGAGAATCCGACAGAGAGAGAGATACAGAGTGAGAGAGAGAGAGAGTCCGACAGAGAGAGATACAGAGTGAGAGAGAGATACAGAGGGGAGAGAGAGAGTCTGACAGAGAGAGACATAGAGAGTCGCTGCGGGTCGCTGCGGAGAGAGAGCCGGGAGAGAGAGTCGCTGCGGAGAGGGGGAGAGAGAGAGCGCTGCTGCGGGGGAGAGAGACAGAGAAAGAGAGGGAGAGAGGCACAGAGAGAGGGAGAGAGACTGAGAGGGAGAGAGGGGAGAACTTACCTGCAGACGGACGGCGACGGCGACGGCGACGCGGGGGGACGGCGAGGGCGTCGCGGGGGGGACGGCGAGCGCGAGAGAGAGAGATCAGATCTGATCTCTCTCTCCCTCAGCGCGTTTTTAAAAGAGGAGTCACGGGCGCCGAGTCGCCCGACTCGGACCCGACTCGGGCGACTCGGCCGAGTCGCCGGTCCGAGTCAGACCCGATCCGGGCCGACTCGGCGATCCTCTGTTGACTCGGGCCTCCGAGTTTACCGGAGGGGGCCGAGTCGTATCCGACTCGGCCGAGTTTTCGATCACTGATTCTTCTACACCAAGCAGGATATTGTGTATTCTCCTAGTCTTATTAGGACATGTATTCCTTTCTCTATAAATAAACGACCACACGCTAATTGAAGGTACATGGTCTTCTCTTCATCTTCTTCACCTTTACAGGTTCAATTCAATTACAATAAATTAACGAAAATACAAATAAAAACAAATTTTCTCAAATATTAGAAGATAAAAAATGAATAAAATAATTGAATGAGAAACATAGGGAAATCACATAAATATTTAAGCTGCATTATATATGGAAATTTAATAAAAAGTAAAAAAATAAACAACTAAATCTAAAATGGCAGGATGTAAAACAATAGGAAATGATTTACTCTTCTCTTATGTTAGTTTATATAGTATTTATGTTATATGTTGTTGCTACAGTTGTTTTAACATTACGCTTATCTCAATAGAATTTGCTTCAAACAAAATTAGTTATAAATTAAACAATGAAAATACTTCATTGGTTAGTCCATGTCATGATATTGCTTCAATATAAATTTGTAGTGGTCAGATTTTGACCCTCATTAAGATCACAACACATGTTCGGACACCTGAAAGCGTCGCTTATCTGCTTGCGGGCCAGCTTACATACAAACCTAACATAGGCCCAGGAAGAAAGCCTTGGGCATATGGGCCTAAAGAGAGAGCCTCGGGCCTCGCCTCGAGTCCACATTTGATCAAACGTCACTCACTCGGATCCATTAGTCAATCGGAGTTGTGTGACTCTCCGGGACGCCAATAATCAGTACAAGAATCATTTTCTATCAGTACGAGGATCCTTTCCTATCAGTACGAGGATCCTTCCGGAGCCACCAAAGGCTTCAATACGAAAACCATCCGGAGCTTGCTACTCATGCGCTACTTATAGCTGGATAGCACGATCTCCGTGATTCACGGATCCAGCTACGCTGCCAGATCATCCTCACATTCTAAACGTTATAACGCCCCTATATCAATGTGGGCTGTTATTGATGGTGGAGGATATCTCTGCATGATGATCCCAACAATCAAGTGGTGTGATCTGAGCGGTTACAAGGAGTTCATAACGTGTGAATCATACAGTTATGTGGATCCAAAATATCCGCACCCATAAGACAACTCAGACGGGTGTAAATACATCTTCATCGAGAAGGATATTGCTTTCTGATTACTACATCAAACCCTAGAGATTACAATCGCAACATCACAGTACATAATTTCTTGTAATCTTCTGACATTATAGTGAATTCTCCCCTTTCGTGGTTTTTTTCCCTTTCGGGTTCACATAAAGTGCTTGTTATTTGCGATTACTTTCACTTGTCTACTCACTTGCACTTCGTGGTGTGAAGAAATTCCTCGAGAATTTTCCTTTACAAAATTAAACAATGAAAATACTTCAATGGCTAGTTAATGTCATAATATTTTACAAAATATTTAAAACTTTTATGATTCTATTAGCAAAGCTCATATTCGACATGGAAAATGTCGAAACCACATATGAAATCAAAATCTTAAGATGAAATCTAATACTTAACAGCAAAGCAGAAATAAATCAATTCAGGCGGTACTATAGGTCTTTATGTTGCATGACTTGACTCAACACAACAAGTTGAGTTTTAGTTCTAGTGGAGGCCAATACTCAAATAAAATCCCCCCCTTAGAGCTGCCCAATAAAGGAAGGGTGCATAGGTGCACAAGGAGATATATATATATATATATATATATATATATATATATATATATATGTTGGCCCAAAGGCCTATCACTCTAGTTTTGATGATGATCAACTCATGTAGTTATGGTACTAATGATCGTTGTATTTATTTAGTTTCAGATTTGTGATCAAGATCTTAGTAGGTGTGTAGCTTCATCAAAGGATTTAAGATCAAGTTTTGGAGCTAACACGGTTTGATTCAAGAGCTTATGCATCAAGACCACATCAACTACTCAAGAGGAGTCTAACTCGTTGGATCGTGTTTGGACCAAGTCAAGAAGATGAGAAGACTTCAAGTGAAGACTTCAAGAAGAAGACTTGTGTCTAGGTTTGTTTTTATAAGATTTTGTTTTAAATTAAAATGTAAGGATAAAATAGTTTGGTGGATTGCTCAAGTTTATCTACACACACACTTGATTTATATGTGTTTTCATAAAAGAATTTTTATTTTGAAAATACAAAAGAAGTTTTCATTTTGAAAAATACCGGTTTGGTTCTTGAAATTCGAAGTAATTCATCATGTTCTAACCAAAACCGTTTTAGAGCTTAAATGTCAAAAACATAGATATTTCATCATGTATATGTAGTGGATCATATCCATACACTCTATGCTTTCAAAGTGTTAAAATATCTTATTTTTGTATTTGGAGAAGTTTTGGAAAAATCAATTTTGGAAAAATACAGTTTTGTTTTTAGCCAAAATTTGTAAGTTACAAAATAGTTCAAATTGTTTGTAACATGCCTTGATTTTACTCAAACATGTTTGTTTATCAAAGTATAATACTGAAACTATTTTTTAGATTTTTCGTGAATTTATGGGATTTTATTTTAAATTAAAAACCCAGTTTTAAATCCTTAATATTTGCCTGCCAGGCTCTGGCGGTCGACCGACCGGTCGACCGACAAGGAGCCGGTCGACCGAACGTGCACAAGAACGTGCACAGGCCGTGTCAGTTGGCCGGTCGACCGAGTGGTCGACCGACTGAAGGCAACCCACTCTCGGGTTGCCCCGGTCGAACGGGCGGTCGACCGGCCAGAGAGCCGTTGCTCTCTGGTTCAGGGCCCGGTCGACCGGGCAGTCGACCGAAAGGCACAACGGTCAGTTTTTTAAACCGTTGGCCGGTCGACCAGAAGGCCAGTATTGGCCTAGTCAGCAGCCAACGGCTAGTTTTTGTTGGGGGCTTATATAAACCCCATTTGAGGGCTGTTTTAGCTAAGATTTAAGGAGAGTTTCAAATCTAGTTTTCCCATCTATTTTAGAGTTTTTCTCCACTTATTTGAGAGCAAATATTTCCAATTAAAAGGAGAGTTATTAAGAGTTTTCAAAAGTGATTTTCTTGTACTTTCCTCCACCATTTCCATCCTTATTTTTCTCACAAACACTTGAGCTATCCATAGACATATTCATCCTATAGGAGTGTTATTTGAGTGTTTATTGATGATCAAAGTGTTTAGATCATCAAAAGATCTTTCTTGTACTTTGAGGAGGCGGACTTGCGGGTTCGCGTTGTTTCGAGTTTGCGTGTGAACTCGTTGTTTGAGGTGCAGCCTCGGCGAGCTTGTGGGCTTGCGGTGTGTACGGGACTAGAGAGTCCAAGAGTTCTTGTGAGAACTCCTTGTAGGTGTTGCGGCACCGAGTGATCCGGTGGGATCGATTATAGTGAAAATCCTTTAAGTGTTGAAGGCGGAGACGTTAGAGCAAGTGTGCTTGAACCTCGAAACAAATCTCCCGTGTTTGTGATTGCTCTCTCTATCTTTACTCTTGTTTATATCTGCATGCTTATATGCTTTCATCTTTATATACTTGATATATATTGTAAGCTTAATTGTTATATGCTTGGGGATTATTTGCTAACACTTGTATTCAACAAAGAGCCAACGCGGCACCTCAACTCTTATTTAGAGGAATCTTGAGGAGTTAGTCCAGAGCCCTTCACGGGGAATCCGGCTACACTCTTGTGTTATACGTGGTGTTTATTTTAAGAAGTTTTAATTCCGCATTATTGACCATTAGATTAGCTCATCACCTATTCACCCCCTCTTGGTGATTTACAATTGGTATCAGAGCCAAGTGCTCTTGATTTGGGTCTTACAACCTAGAGTTAAAGATCCTTATTTTATAGCTAATCACAATATTTGTTTACACACACCATGGATTTCACGTCACCTCCCACCTTTGACATCCTTAACATCCAAACTTGGAAGGTTAAGATGTCTTTGTACCTCAAAGCCCTAGGGATTCATGTTATTTTGCTACCACTAGAGATTCATATTGTTTAAATGGCAAAAATATTGAGACTAATGCAAAAGCCCTACATGCTTTAAAGTCAACCCTAAATGATGATTATTTATCTAAGGTTTCTAACATTGATTCGGCTTTTGTATTATGGAACACCTTGATCTCCCTTGGCGAACAAGAACAATACTATGCGGGGAGCGATTCGGATGTTGGAAGTGACACCTCCAACGTGTGCTACATGGTCCAAGGGGATAACCCCCTTGAGGTAACTACCGGATCCGAGGTAGAAGAGGATATTAAAATGCCATATAATGAACTAGCATCATTTTGTCAACAACTCTTAGAAAAATGAATTGCTTAAGAAAGATGATAAGAAAATGAAAAAGAAATTTGATTGCATGGTAAAAGAAAATGATTCTTTTAAAAATAAAGTTGCATGCATTGAAAAAGAAAATGAAACTTTGAAAAATGAGAATGTTTCCTAAATGATCTTTGTGAAGGAAACACTAATTTGAAAAATAAAATTATTTTGGTGGAAAAACAAAAGGAAGTTGCTTTGCATGAAAATACTTCTTTAAAAAAAATTGTTGAAAAAGAAAAAGTAAATGTTTCTAAAAAGAATAAGAAAAATGATTTTCATTCTCACCATGTTTTACATGCCACTATTAATCAAAATGAGATTAAATTTTTGAAAAATAAAATGAATTATTTGAGCTCAACTTTGAGTACATGTGCATTTAATCATAAGAAGTTGGATTCCTTTTTTCAAAGAAACAAGCTCCACATGTTCATGCACATCACCCTCATCATGCATATGCACATTTTGCACGCCATGACCACACTCACACTCATATGCATCCTAGAGTGTACACTTGTACACATTGTAGCCGTAAAGGCCGTTTTAGCAAGATTCTGTTATGATAGAATAAATTCTTCAAATTTTGCTAATAAAAATGTTTGGGTTCCTTACAAAGCTAACCCTCAAGGACCCAAAGAAAATGGGTACCAAAATCCCCACCTTTTGTTTTTGATGTAGGTGCGGGCTCTCACAAAACGTGAGAAGGATGGTGCCTTAGTAGTTGATGTATGGACTTGATGGACACATATTTGATGCACCGCTATCAAGGAAGTTTGGTGGGACGACCACCATGTTTTGGAGAATTAGAGCTTAGTTCTTTGGTTTGGTAACTATCTCTAAACTCCTATTTACATGTTTTTACTTATATCACATTTTTAGCATATTCATGTTTCATTTTTGTGCTTCATGAGGTATATAACTTGTTTAGATGTAGATTCTATAAAACTTGAATTTATACATGTACAAGTAATGAGCAACAAATTGATTCATATACGTTTTGTATTTCATTATTCATTTGTACTCACTATAGGCACATGTATAGCCTAATTTTAATGATTTCCTTGTTTACACTTGTTTTGCCTATTTTCATGTTTTACTTCATGTATATGGTATTTTTAGTAAACTAATAAATATACATGTATACCCCTTGAGTCATTTGCCTTCATGCAATTTATATTAGGACTCTTTTTATATTTGGGATATGTCTGCGTATTGTTAGTTTTGAATAAAACATACATATACCTAGAAGTTTATTTTTAAGATGAAAAATGAATTTTTATGATTTTCATCTTTAATTGAAAAATGAATTTTCATGATTTTTGTTTGATAAAATGATATTTGTTTTGAACTTTATTGATTATTTTCATGAAAATACTAATTATATGATTCTTGTACACTCACACATCATTTGGCTTGTCATGACCTTGTTTCATGAACATTTTTATGAGCTTTATCGATTTTGAGTGACAACTTTATGTATTTAGCATGTTTCATGATATACATGTGATTTGGTTTCATGTTTTTGAAGGATCTTTAACTAGTTTTTCAAAAATTATTTTAACTAGTTATGTATTCTTCATTTGGTAGTGTTTTCAATACTAAAATATTTTTCAAACTCTATTTTTGAAACCCCTACCAACACCGTTATGGGTAGACGGATGGGCGAGTATGCCTTATAAGCTTTATTGAAAAATCTTTTATCTTGAGCATATAAAGGGTGATAGTTATGAGTTATATACTTGATTTACATTGTTATTTTCAATTGGTATCTCAATTGATATTCATTTCATATATACTCATATTTTATTTTCTATATATGTATGCTTCATAATTTCCATAATATCAATTCCTATTGGTATTGTCTTTTCATACATATATATGTTTGAAAATCAAGCACAATCAAATACATATATTTATACTTGATTTTCAAGATATTTACATGTTTTAAAACGCAAAGTATGTTTATGCTAAGCTTACTTCAAATCTTAATTTTCAATTGATTTCTCAATTGATATTTTTATACAAGCTTATGCATTATCTTCAATTGGTATTTCTTTTACAATTAGTATTTTTATTGATAGCAAAATGTTCAATATATTTCAATTGATATCTATTGATCTATTTATTTCAATTGGTATCCATGAAAATTTATATTGGTATCAAAATATAAAATATTTTCTTTCATTGGTATCAAGATCACAATTTGTATCAAAATTTCATTTACAATTAAAATTCAAAATTTGTAATAATTATTTACATTTTGTATCTTAAATTTTGGTTTACTAAGATATCTCAAAATTTATTTTTATTAAGAAAATTCAAAATTTTGTTTTAATAAGAAACATTAAAAATGTTTTAATGTATAATGCCTATATGCAAAGGGAGCTTAACATCTCTTCTACATATAGATTCATGTTGAGTGTATCTTATATTGAGGAGCTTGACAACTCTTCTTTATGCGGTACACGTGTGTAGGCGGAGCTTCACATCTCCTCTTATGCATTGCATATTATGTGTTATGTGAATTAGGGCTTGTCATCCCTTCTTCATGTAATGCATATATGTAGAGAAGCTAACTTAGCGTCTTCCTCTTCATGAATGTATATCACATATAACTCTTTATTGATTGATTTGAGTTCACCTCTTTGAGGAGGAGAACATTATTTTGTGTTTACTTTAACCCCTTTGTTGATGATTGACAAAAAGGGGGAGAAGTATTTTAGGTATATATGCATGTTTTTCCTTACTTTATACATAAAGGGGGAGAAAGATTATGTTTATGCATATATGTTTTGTTTTGCAAATAGGAGAAAAAGAATTTGATGAGTTTTATGCTTGATTGGCATGTTTATCTCCTTATGTTTGCATACATGCTTCATGTGCCTCATTGCCATATTTTTTTGCTTATTTGTGATGCATGAGTTAAGGGGGAGCTTCTCTGAAGCTTTACTTTAATCCATGCATATATAACTTCATGAGTTTTGTCATCATCAAAGAGGGGGAGATTGTTGGCCCAAAGGCCTATCACTCTAGTTTTGATGATGATCAACTCATGTAGTTATGGTACTAATGATCTTGTGTTTATTTAGTTTCAGATTTGTGATCAATATCTTAGTAGGTGTGTAGCTTCATCAAAGGATTTAAGATCAAGTTTTGGAGCTAGCACGGTTTTATTCAAGAGCTTGTGCATCAAGACCACATCAAGTACTCAAGAGGAGTATAGCTCGTTGGATCGTATTTGGACCAAGTCAAGAAGATGAGAAGACTTCAAGAAGAAGACTTGTGTCTAGGTTTGTTCTTATAAGATTTTATTTTAGATTAAAATGTAAAGGATAGAATAGTTAGTGGATTGCTCAAGTTTATCTTACACACACACTCTCTCTTAATTTATATGTGTTTTCATAAAAAAAAATTTATTTTGAAAATACAAAAGAAGTTTTCATTTTAAAAAATACCGGTTTGGTTTTGAAATTCGAAGTAATTCATCATGTTTTAACCAAAACCGTTTTAGAGCTTAAATGTCAAAAAATAGATATTTCATCATGTATGTGTAGTGGATCATATCCATACACACTATGCTTTCGAAGTGTTTAAAATATCTTGTTTTTGTATTTGGAGAAGTTTTGGAAAAACCAATTTTGGAAAAATACATTTTTTGTTTTTAGCCAAAATTTATAAGTTACAAAAATAATTCAAATTGTTTGTAACATGTCTTAATTTTACTCAAACATGTTTGTTTATCAAAGTATAATACTGAAACTATTTTTGTAGATTTTTCGTGAATTTATGAGATTTTATTTTAAATTAAAAACTCAGTTTTAAATCCCTAATATTTGCCTACCAGGCTCTGGCGGTCGACCGGGCCAAGAGCTGGTCGACCGGACCGGTCGACCGAACGTGCACAAGAACGTGCACAGGCCGTGTCAGTTGGCCGGTCGACTGAGCGGTCGACCGACTGAAGGCAACCCACTCTCGGGTTGCCCCGGTCGACCGGGCGGTCGACCGGCCAGAGAGCCGTTGCTCTCTGGTTCAGGGCCCGTCGACCAGGCGGTCGACCGGAAGGCACAACAGTCAGTTTTTTGACCGTTGGCCGGTCGACCGGAAGGCCAGTATTGGCCTAGTCAGCAACCAACGGCTAGTTTTTGTTGGGGGCTTATATAAACCCCATTTAAGGGCTGTTTTAGCTAAGATTTAAGGAGAGTTTTAAACCTAGTTTTCCCATCTATTTTAGAGTTTTTCTCCACTTATTTGAGATCAAATATTTTCAATTAAAAGGAGAGTTTATCAAGAGTTTTCAAAAGTAATTTTCTTGTGTTTTCCTCCACCATTTCCATCCTTATTTTTCTCACAAACACTTGAGCTATCCATAGACATATTCATCCTATATGAGTAGGAGTTTTATTGTGAGAGTGTTTATTGGTGATCAAAGTGTTTAGATCACCAAGAGATCTTTCTTGTACTTTGAGGAGGCGGACTTGCGGGTTCACGTTGTTTCGAGTTCGCGTGTGAACTCGTTGTTTGAGGTGCGGCCTCAGCGAGCTTGTAGGCTTGCGGCGTGTACGGGACTAGAGAGTCCAAAAGTTCTAGTGGGAACTCCTTGTAGGTGTTGCGGCACCGAATGCTCCGGTGGGATCGATTATAGTGAAAATCCTTCAAGTATTGAAGGCGGGGACGTAGAGCAAGTGTGCTCGAACCTCGAAACAAATCTCCGGTGTTTGCGATTGCTCGCTCTCTATCTCTTACTCTTATTTATATCTTGCATGCTTATATTGCTTTCATCTTTATATGCTTGATATATATTGTGAGCTTAATTATTATATGCTTAGGGATTGTTTGCTAACACTTGTATTCAACCAAGAGAGCCAACGCGGCACCTCAACTCTTATTTAGAGGAATCTTGAGGAGCTAGTCCAGAGCCCTTCACGGGGAATCCAGCTACACTCTTGTGTTATACGTGGTGTTTAGTTTAAGAAGTTTTAATTCCGCATTATTGACCATTAGATTAGCTCATCACCTATTCAACCCCCCTAGGTGATTTACAATATATATATATAAACTTTGATGCGAAATAGAATTCTGTTGGCACCAAAATATACACTAACCACCACCAAAAACAACTATGAGTTCCTCAAGCTCTAACTATGTCAGCACCAATATAGACATGAAAATATTAGATATAATGTTTGGCTGAAGTTCATTATTACTGAACAATGACAAAAACAACTGTACTGCCATCCAAAAAACAAATATTATAAAAGAACAATTTAAAAATATAATATGCAAAGAAATTCAGAAGAAAACATTGAAAGTTGCCATAAACTTAAAAGAATCAGAACTATAGTAGAAATGAATTCACATGTGTACAAACCTTGTGCCATTTACAGCTACATGCAAAAAGGAATTGAACCTTTTCAGAGCATTTAGGTTTAAATTGCACGGAAAGGAGGATGTCTAATGAAGTGAAATAATTAAACAAAATAAAAACAGAGATGACATTTCTAAACGATAACATCAAAAACTCAGGGTAGTCACTATGTGCCATTGCAATGTAACTCAGGAATTAGTAGAAAAACTGAAACATTTTTAGACAATAATATCAATTGTGTTTCTCATTATCTTTCAGCAACCGTATAAACAGTCATAGAGGAAACTTGAGTGCTGTTCATAACGTACCTGCAACCTAGCTTTTCTCTCTTCTTTTCGTTGTGCATGCGCAACATAAAGAGGCTTGCCACCAACCATTTTCCCGTTCATTTCAGCAAGCTACGAAGAAGTCAGAAATATAAGAATCAATCAATATTCAGATTTCAAATGCATATATATGTGTGTGTGTGGGTGCGCGCGCGCGCGTAAACAAACTCACAGCTCGAGATGCTTCTTCAGGTGTTGAGAAGGCAACAAATCCAGATCCTTTGCTTACGCCATTAGGATCTCGCATAACCTGCAAGTCAACAAATACCCACATCTTAAGCTTATCTAGGACAGAAGATTGATGCACCTGATTATTAACTGACTGAATCAATTGATACCAGATGAAAATACCTTGCAAGATGTAATTGTGCCAAACACTGCAAAAATTTCTCTCAACTTATCATCCAAAATGCTATCATCTAAATTCTTCAGATATAAGTTAACTCCTTGATATTTGTCTGCTAACTCCTTCATACCTTGTTCAAATCTTCCTTTCAATTCCCTCTCTCTTTCAGACTTCTTCTGTGCTTTTCCAACATACCACTCTTTATCCTCAACTTTCTTTCCATTAAGCTCCTGAATTGCTCGTGCAGCATCATCTGGATTCAGAAAATTGACAAACCCAAAGCACTTTGATTTACCATCCTCCTCCCTCATCACAACAGTACTAGTAATTTGACCAAACTCGCCAAAAACCTTGGACAAGTCCTCTTCCATCGTGGACTCAGAGAGATTCTTCACAAAGACATTAGAAAACTTCTCCTTGCTCTCATTGTCTAAAGCATTCTCCCTCTCCTGCTTTCGAAGGAAGGGGCCAACATAAACCACCTTATCATTCAAAGCCATACCATTCAACTTGTCTATCGCAGCTTGCGCCGCCTCCTCCCTGTCAAACTGAACATAACCATACCCTTTCGATAGCCCGGACCGATCCATGGCAACCTTGCAAGAGAGAATATTCCCGAATGTAGAAAATGTCTCATGCAGTGCCTTGTGATCAATACTCTTGTCCAGGTTCTGCAAAAAGCAACAATCAACTCTCATGCACACAATAACCACAAGCCCATCAACAATCAATGAAAAAAGGGGTTTTCTGGCCAAACCTTGATGAATATATTAGCTGCAGCGCTAGTTCGGGTACTAGGGTCGCGATTCGAGTACATTATCCGAATTGGCTTGTTGTTGAGAGGGGTGAAGTTGAGCATATCCAGTGCCGTAGCGGCTGCATGAATAAATACCATCATAAAAAAAAATTGACCCAAATTGTGAATTGTTCTAAAATTTTGATGGTTTGGAGTATACCGTCGGTGGGGTTGGTGAAATTGACGTAGGCGTAGCCGAGGGAGCGGCGAGTGTTTATGTCGCGGCAAACGCGGACGGAGACGACCTCGCTGACCTGGTTGAAGACGTCGTAGAGCTGCGCGTCCGTCACGTTCGTCTCCAGGTCCCCCACGTACAGTGACGTCAGAGGCAGCGGGTTGTTGTTCGGAGCACCGCCGACCGCCGCCGTCGCGGCCGCTTGAGCATCCACTTGCGTCCCAGCCATCCCTCCCCTTTTCTGTTTTTTTTTTTCAAATTCTTCTTTTCCGAGTAACAATTTGCTGATAGATAGATCAATTGATCTTTGATGTAATTTTCTTTTTTTGGGAATAAAAAAATGGGGAAGATTTGAAAGGGAAAAGGACAGAAAAAATAGGGCTTTGGGAGGGCAGAGGAGAAACTGCACCGCGCCCTGCAGCGGCGACCAAATCGTGTGTTAAAGTTTAGAAGAAGAAAACCCTGATCTATACACTGGTCAAGAAAACTAACACTTACCGTTGAATTTGTGGGATCCAACAGACGAGAGCCGTTGGATCTAGAACAAGGCCCCCCGCAGGCTTTTTTCTCCCCAACGCAGCAAGAAACTGGAGGGGGCAAAGGGGGGAGAGAGTGAGGAGGATGTGCTGTTTTTATTACAGGGGCAGCGATAACTGAGAGGAGACCATCTGAGCTCGGGGGTTTCGGTCCTTTCGGACCGCAATAGGGGTAAACGGGTCGGTCGGAATATGTTATGTATCTACGTGAGATCCGAATATGAATCGGAAAGAGAATGTTCAATCTGAATCCTAACTCTAATCCAAATCCAATAGTGGAATTGGATTCGACTTCAATCCGAACCCAAAAAACAACTTGGATGCGGATTCAGATTTGGACTATGCTTCACACCGACACCACTCCGATTTGATTCCGATCTAGATTTTGAATGGGATTTGAAAATCTAGTTTGGGTCTAATATTCTAGATCTCCACGACCCAAACCCAATTTGGATCTAATTTCTAGATTCAAGTTAGATTTTATACTGAAATTTTGGACTTTGGGTATCATTTTAAGTCCTAGGTTCGGTCCTAACAGTGCTCCAACAAAGGGTGGGTTAGAGCTCCTTCTTGTTCCTTTTTCTTTCTGCCTTTTTGCAACTAGTGTTGAGTAAAAGGTTAACTGAAATGGTAAAGAATTGAGATTGGACCAGGAAAAGTTATAGATTCTACTAGACATTAAAGTACTAAGGGCCTGTTTGGTTCGTTGCAAAACGTCGCAAGTCGTAAGTTGTAAAATGAGAATGGAAAAAGTGAACTGTAGCAGTGAAAATATATTGTGTTTTACGGTGTTTGGTTGATAAAGTGATGTGTAAATGGAAAAGTATATTGTGTTTTACGGTGTTTGGTTGTAAGTGAAAGTGTAAATGGTAAAGTATATTGTGTTTTACGGTGTTTGGTTGGTAATGTAAAAGTGAAAGTGGAAAAGTTGACCACAAAATTAACTGTAGCAGTGATTTAAATATTTTAAATACTATTAAATTAAATCTAATATTGCAAATTAAATTGTATTAATAAATTTGAGATAAAAATTATAATCTTAATATTTTATTTATAATAATAATATTAATAAATATTAGTATAAATAGTAAAATATTACTAAAATATTAATTAAATAAATAATATAAAATTTTAAGAAAATCTAAAGAACATTAATAAATTTTAAGAATACTAATAAAATATAAATATTAAAAAATGTTAAAAAAATAAAATATAGTAAAAATATAGTAATAATATTAAAAATACTTGAAAATTATTATAGTATAAATTTTATTATAATATTATTGTAATATTATAGAAATATAAAATTAACAAAGTAAAATATAATTATAATTTAATAATAAATTATCATTATAGTATTATTATACTGAATTATTATTACAATATTAACATAATAAAATATTAATATAATAATAAAAATATTATGATATTAATAAAGTAATTTTTATATTAAAAATTAAATAACTAAATATATAGTAATTTTATATTAAAGTATAATATTGTTATATTAATAAAATATTTACTCTAAATAAAATAATAAAAAATGGAATAAGTATTAATAAAATAATAAAATATTAAATAAAAATAGTAAATTAAAATATTAAAATATTAAATATTAAAACAATATTAAAAACAATAAAAAATTAAAGATTAAAAATATAAAATAATTAAATACTTAAATAAGAAATTGAACACTATTTAAAATATTAAATTTAAAATATTAAATTATATATTGATTATCAAGTAACTGTTTTGAATTGGTGTACTACAAGTGAGAGTTACATGACCACAAAATTAACTGTAGCAACTGCAAGTGAGAAAATATGAGTGTAAAAGTGAGAATTAAATGACCACAATTGAAAAGTCACCTAGAGGGGGGGTGAATAGGTGACAATGCTAATCAAGGGCAAATTAAAAATTTAAAGGTACAACAATCACAAGATGAATGCAAGCAAGTAAGTATGACAATGAATATGATGAGCAAGTAATAAGTGCAAGCAAAATAGAGTAAGGATTGCAAGAATGTAAACCAATCGCAAACACAAGGATATGTTATCGAGGTTCGAGCACCCAGCTCTACTCCCCGCCTTCCCCAGAAGGATTCTAGCTACTTCCACTATCACAAAGAACAATTACAATGGAGTACCCAACTCCTACAATCTCAAGAACAAGTAATTTTCTTGGTAGTCAAAGACCACAACTCTCTCTTTCAAATATCTCTTCCCTTACAAAGGTCCTTAGAGAATATTGAGTAGGAATGAAGCTCTTTTGTGTGTAAGGAAAAGAAATTGAAATCAGAGAAAAACTTTTAAAAACCCTTCAGAAATTGAGAGAATTTAGCTCAAAAACCAAGAACTTTGAAAGCCTTAAACTTTTGAATTTTTAGCAATAATAGTTGTTGTTAACCAATCTCTCCCCAAACACCCCTATTTATAGGAGAGGGCTAGGGTTTAGGGATAAAACATAGTTACTGATGTTTAGGAGGTAATTAGATCAAATATATCCTTAAACGAATTTTTAAACACAAAGACAAAAATAACCAGCACTTAAAAAATCTGCCCGTTACTGTTCAATGGCTACATCGGTCGACCGGGCCGGTCGACCGGTAGTACAAATTCCGACCGTTACAGGCTATCGGTCGACCGACCCGGCCGACTGATATAAACTGTGACTCAAAAATAAACATCGGTCGACTGCCCCGGTCGACCGACAGACATGCACACGGATACGTGCATTCTGCCAGGACCTCGGTCGACTGGTCCGGTCGACGGGACCAGCCTGACATAGACTCGGTCGACTGTCGGTAGACTGCCGGTCGACCGGATCAGGTCAAAAACGAAATAAAGACAGAATTTTGAGAAGAAAAATATTTTTAACAAAACTATTTTAAACAGGAATTCAGTATGTAACATAAAAAGAAATTTGTAGAAGAAAGATTTTGTACTAAAATATTTTTTATATTTTATAGGAAATAAACTAAGAAATAGTATATGCGCAAAAACGTGTGTGATTGAGCTTCAAACCTATCCACTATTCTTTAACATACTATAAACTGAAAAACAAAATACATGAAGACTTCTTGAGCTATCTTCAAATCTTTGAGCCATCCAATGCCTTGCTAGTGCCTTCTCTTCTATGATCCTTCCTTGATGTGCAATTTGCCTTCCTTACTTGGTGGAACTTAGAAGTTCTTGCAATAGCTAAGCAAATGGTCTCTAAACATGGTACAAGACCTGAAACTCATCTTAGCAAACTTGTTAGTACCAAATAGCACTAATTTGGTTTTGTCATCATCAAAACACAAAAACAATTGGAGAGTGTAACCTCTTGGGCCAACAATCTCCCCTTTTTGATGATGACAAAACAAATAGGCTATTGACAAAAATATAGGGAGGAGAAAACTCCCCCTCAAATTATGCTATAATTAAAAACACAATAATATGCTCTAGATACCAATAATTGAAATGATGCACAAATTATTGAAACCAATTAAAACAAAATTAGAAAACCCAAAAATTGCTCTTGATACCAAAAATACAAAACAACTAAACGCAAGAATTCATAAAACCAAAACATATAAATTCATAAAACAATCTTAAAATTAAAACATATAAAACCAAAACATATAAATTCATAAAACAAATCTTAAAATTAAACATATAAATTCATATGGAACCAAGACCAAATGAACTTATTTTTGTCATGTAAACTTATTCTCCCCCTTTTTGTCATACATCAAAAAGGGTTATGAAAAACATGTCTATTCAATAATACAAACATTAAGTTCTCCACAAATAAACGAAAATCTAGCAAAATCAAGAGGTTTAGTGAAAATATCGGCTAGTTGTAAATCCGTGGAAACATAATCAATATCTATATCACCTTTCTCAAAATGATCTCTAATAAAGTGATATCTAATCTCAATGTGCTTGGTCTTACTATGTTGATTTGCATTTTTGGTCATGTGTATAGTACTAGTATTATCACAAAATATTTTTATATGATCAAAGTGCAAATCAAAATCAGGAGAGTATGTTTCATCCAAAGGACTTGTGCACAACAAGCCCCCGCGGCAACATACTCCGCCTCGGCGGTTGAGAGTGCTACGGAATTTTGTTTCCTAGAGGACCATGAAACAAGACAATTACCAAGAAATTGACATGTCCCACTAGTACTCTTTCTATCTACTCTACAACCCGCATAGTCGGCATCCGAATAACTAGTCATTGAAAAGTCTATAGTTTTCGGATACCAAAGACCCATTCCAATAGTGCCCTTAATATAACGAATAATGCGTTTTACCGCAATAAGATGAGACTCTTTAGGACACGATTGAAATCTAGTACAAAGACACACACTAAACATGATATCCGGCATACTTGCCGTCAAATATAAAAGACTTCCTATCATGCTTCTATATAATTTAATATCAACATTTTTACCTTGTTCGTCCTTATCAAGCTTGGTTGTAGTTGCCATTGGAGTGTTGCAAGCCTTTGATCCTTCAAGCCCAAACTTCTTTACTAGCTCCTTTGCGTACTTGGCTTGGTTAATGAAGGTTCCGTCTTGCAATTGCTTGATTTGGAGTCCAAGGAAGAAATTGAGCTCACCCATGGAAGACATTTCAAATTCTAGTTGCATTACCTTCTCAAAATCCTTGCACAAAAGCTCATTAGTAGATCCAAAAATTATATCATCAACATAAATTTGCACAATTAAAATATCATTATCAACATGCTTAGTAAAAAGAGTTGTGTCTACTTTGCCTTTAATAAAATCATTTGAAATGAGAAAACTAGAAAGCCTTTCATACCAAGCCCTTGGAGCTTGTTTCAATCCATACAAAGCTTTATCAAGTTTAAAAACAAAATCGGGATGAACATGATCAACAAAACCGGGAGGTTGAGCAACATAAACTTCTTCATTAATAAAACCATTCAAAAATGCACTTTTCACATCCATTTGAAAAAGTTTAAAATTTTTAAAGCATGCAAAAGCTAGTGTCATCCGTATGGCTTCAAGCCGTGCTACGGGTGCAAAGGTCTCCTCAAAGTCAATTCCCTCAACTTGAGTGTAACCTTGGGCCACTAACCTAGCTTTATTCCTAATGACATTTCCGGACTCATCCATCTTGTTTCTAAGATCCACTTAGTACCAATTATTGGTCTATCGTGGGGCTTAGGAACAAGGTGCCAAACTTGGTTGCGCTCAAATTGATTGAGTTCCTCTTGCATGGCAAGCAACCAATATGGGTCCGTCTCGGCTTCGAGAATGCCTTTGGGTTCAAAATGAGAAATGAAAGCAAAGTTACCACATATGTCATGGAGTTTGGAGCGCGTTGTGACTCCTTTAGATGCATCACCCAAGATGAGCTCCTTAGGATGATTTGTAGCGTATCTCCAAGCTTTAGGAAGCGGTTGAGTGCTTTCCTCCTTATCCTCTTGAACTTCACCAATAGGGTCTAGCTTTTCTTCTTGAGCGGGTGAGTCCTTCAAGGATAGTCTCTCCATGTCTTCACCTAGTGGTTCAATCTCTACAACATTCTCAACAACCACATTAGATTCTTCAAATTTAACATGCATGGATTCTTCTATGGTAAGAGAAGATCTAATGAAAACTCTATATGCTTTGCTAGTAGAGGAATATCCAACAAAGATAGCCTCATAAGCCTTAGCATCAAATTTACCCAATTGTCCTTAGTATTCAAAACAAAACACTTGCATCCAAAACTTTAAGTATGCAACATTTGGTTTTCTAGAATGATACATTTCAAATGATGTTTTTGAAGAATTTTTGCACAAATAAATACGATTTGATATATAGCATGCGGTGTTTACGGCCTCGGCCCATAAATATTGAGGGAGGTCATATTCACTTATCATTGTCCTAGCCATCTCTTGAAGTGTTCTATTTTTCCTTTCTACAACTCCATTTTGTTGTGGAGTTCTAGGACAAGATGTTTCATGCTTAATTTCCTTTTCATCACAATAAGTCATGAAGAGTTGGTTAATAAACTCACCACCTCTATCACTCCTTATTCTCAAAATCGGAAAACCCTTTTCTTTTCAACTCTTTTTCGAAAAATCTTAAAGTGAGAAAGTTTGATCTTTATTTTGCAAAAAGAAACCCAAGTAAAACGGGAGAAATCATCAACCAAAACAAATGCAAATCTACTTCCATTTAAACTCTTAGTTTTAGTTGGTCCAAAAAGATCCATATGAATTAATTCTAAAGGCCTAGTTGACATGATATCCTTGATTGGTTTAAAGGAAGACTTGGTTTGTTTCCCAAGTTGGCACGCACTACAAATGCGGTCTTTCTCAAAATCCAAGCAAGGTATACCCTTCACCAATTCCTTTGAATTAATCCTAGAGATATGGTCAAAGATGCATGTCCTAATCTTCTATGCCAAAGCCAAGAATTTTCATCAAAAGCATTCAAGCATTTAGTAGAACAATCTAAATTAAGCATGTCAATAATATAAACATTATTATCACGAAAACCGGTAAGAATACAAACATCGGATTTAACATCAAAAATCTTGCATGAGGAATCATCAAAAACAACTTTAAGTCCACGATCACAAAGTTGACTAATGCTAAGCAAATTATGTTTTAAACCATCTACTAAAACAACATTCTCAATAATAGGAGATGCACCAATTTGAATGTTACCTATACCGATGATAGTTCCTTTGGAGTCATCCCCGAAGGTGACGGTGCCACCTTCCATGTACCTTGATAGGGTTGTGAAGTTGTTGATGTCCCATGTCATGTGTCTCGAACAACCACTATCAAGGTACCACCGCTCCCTACGTCTTGGAGCCTTGGTGTGTACCTACATCAAACATTTTAGGACTTGATTTTGGTACCCACATTTTCTTGGGTCCATGAGGGTTAGAGCCATTAACCCAAACAAGATTATTTGAACTATGCAATTTATCATAACAAAATTTGGCTAAATGTCCATTTTTGCCACAATAAGTACATCTATACACTCTACCATATCTAAAAGCATAGTGAGTGTGTGATTTGTGAGCATGGGCATTGTGAGCATGAAAAGATTTAGCATGAGAAGTATTATTTGAAGTGTGAGCATGTGGAATTTTAGCATGAGAATCTTTAACATGAGAAGTGTGCTTTTTAGAAAATTTTTCTTCAAGTTTCTTAGTATTAAAAGCACAATCTTTTAAAACTTTTTCAAAATCATTCATTTTGGATTTAAAAGAAGAAATTTCTTTTTCATCAATAATAGGAGATTTTGCCTTACAAGAACTCTTGTAGGCACAAAATTCTTTTTGCATGGAAATGAAATTAGAAGAAATATCATCTTTTTCTTTAGAAATAATGGCAAGTTGATTTTTAAGAAAAGCAACTTCTTTTTGTAATTTTAAGCATTCAAGTTTCTTATTATCATAAGTTTCAGAAAGTTCTACAAAGGCATGTACTAGAACTTCCTTACTTAGTTCATCATCTTCATCATCAAAGGATTGAGGGGTTACCTTGGGTGTATTTGCCATGAAACACATATTAGCTTGATCCACCTCCTCTTCGGACTCGCTTTCCGAATCCCATGTTGCTTTGTAGGCTTTCTTCTCCTCCGGTTTCTTTGGCTTGAAGGAGGAAGTCATCTTCTTCTTGAACTCCGGACAATCCGCCATGATGTGTCCGGGTTTGCGGCAATTATAGCAAATGATCTTCCGCTCCTCTTTGCCTTCGAATTTTCTTCGGAAGTTGAACTTGTTCTTTCGGTACAACCTCTTGACATTCCGCACAAGTAGAGTTAGCTCCTCATCTTCTTCTTCGTCTTCATCATCTTCATCATTGGTGGATGAAGTCTTAAAGGCAATGGATTTCTTCTTTGAAGTAGTTGCCTCATCTCTTGCTTTCTTCTCCATCTCATGGGTCTTTAGGTTCCCAATGAGACTAATGATGTCCATCTCGTCCTTGTCGTTTAACTCCTTTAAGGTGGTGGCCTTGATCTCCCAAGATGGTGGAGAGCCCGTATCACTTTGCGCACCTTTTGATCATTGGAGATGACGTCACCTAATGAAGAAAGACCATTTGTAATTTTAGTGAAACGAGTAATCATACAATCAATGGATTCATCATCAAGCATTTTAAATGATTCATATTGAGACCTCAAGAGATCTATCTTAGCTCTCTTGACTTGTGAAGTCCCTTCATGTGTGACCAGTAAGTGTTGCCAAATCTCATAGGCGGATTGGCAATGAATTACCCGTGTAAGGTCATCCTCATTCAAGGCGGTTAATAGGGAATTTTGGGCTTTGGAGTTAGCCTCATATAGTTTAAAGTCAAGGTCGGTCCAAGTGCTCTCATCACCATCAGGTGCTACATAGGGTTTAGTCAAGGACTTGGCCACTAAGCTACCCAAAGATTGCAAAAATATAGTCATCCTAACCTTCCAAATTGGGAAATTTAGGCCATCAAATTTAGGTGGGGATTTAATGTTGTCGGCCATGTTTACTAGTGATGAATGAATGAAATGAAAATATTGATTAGCAATATTTTAAGGATCTCTCTATGGATGTTAAGCCAAACCTAGAGTCCAAGCTCTGATACCAATTGAAAAGTCACCTAGAGGGGGGGGGTGAATAGGTGACAATGCTAATCAAGGGGCAAATTAAAAATTTAAAGCTACAACAATCACAAGATGAATGCAAGCAAGTATATGACAATGAATATGATGAGCAAGTAATAAGTGCAAGCAAAATAGAGTAAGGATTGCAAGAATGTAAACAATCGCAAACACAAGGATATGTTATCGAGGTTCGAGCACCCAGCTCTACTCCCCGCCTTCCCCAGAAGGATTCTAGCTACTTCCACTATCACAAAGAACAATTACAATGGAGTACCCAACTCCTACAATCTCAAGAACAAGTAATTTCCTTGGTAGTCAAAAGACCACAAACTCTCTCTTTCAAATATCTCTTCCCTTACAAAGGTCCTTAGAGAATATTGAGTAGAATGAAGCTCTTTTGTGTGTAAGGAAAAGAAATTGAAATCAGAGAAAAACTTTTGAAAACCCTTCAGAAATTGAGAGAATTTAGCTCAAAAACCAAGAACTTTGAAAGCCTTAAACTTTTGAATTTTTAGCAATAATAGTTGTTGTTAACCAATCTCTCCCCAAACCCCCTATTTATAGGAGAGGGCTAGGGTTTAGGGATAAAACATAGTTACTGATGTTTTAGGAGGTAATTAGATCAAAATATATCCTTAAACGAATTTTAAACACAAAAGACAAAATAACCAGCACTTAAAAAATCTGCCCGTTACTGTTCAACGGCTACATCGGTCGACCGGGCCGGTCGACCGGTAGTACAAATTCCGACCGTTACAGGCTATCGGTCGACCGACCCGGTCGACTGATATAAACTGTGACTCAAAAACAAACATCGGTCGACTGCCCCGGTCGACCGACAGACATGCACACGGATACGTGCATTCTGCCAGGACCTCGGTCGACTGGTCCGGTCGACCGGACCAGCCTGACATAGACTCGGTCGACTGTCGGTAGACTGCCGGTCGACCGGATCAGGTCAGAAAACGAAATAAAGACAGAATTTTGAGAAGAAAAATATTTTTAACAAAACTATTTTAACAGGAATTCAGTATGTAACATAAAAAGAAATTTGTAGAAGAAAGATTTTGTACTAAAATATTTTTGTATATTTTATAGGAAATAAACTAAGAAATAGTATATGCGCAAAAACGTGTGTGATTGAGCTTCAAACCTATCCACTATTCTTTAACATACTATAAACTGAAAAACAAAATACATGAAGACTTCTTGAGCTATCTTCAAGTCTTTGAGCCATCCAATGCCTTGCTAGTGCCTTCTCTTCTATGATCCTTCCTTGATGTGCAATTTGCCTTCCTTACTTGGTGGAACTTAGAAGTTCTTGCAATAGCTAAGCAAATGATCTCTAAACATGGTACAAGACCTGAAACTCATCTTAGCAAACTTGTTAGTACCAAATAGCACTATTTGGTTTGTCATCATCAAAACACAAAAACAATTGGAGAGTGTAACCTCTTGGGCCACACAAATTTAACTGTAGCAACTGCAAGTGAGAAAATATGAGTGTAAAAGTGAGAATTAAATGACCACAAATTTAACTGTAGCAACTGTAAGTGGAAAAAGTTTTTGCATTGCAAATGGAAACAAACAAGTGAAAAGTGTAAAGTTGCAAACTTTTTACATTTTGCAACCATTTTGCAACTAACCAAACACCCCCTAAGTTTCAATGTTAAAGTTATCTTCTGAACATGAGAGTTGTATGCTAACTTTAACATTCAACACAAGATTGTTTTTTTCTTTTTTTTGCAAATACAGGCCCTCAGGCCAAAAGACTTGAGCATTCTCATACCGGAAACATGAAACTTCAGCATGAGCAATTACAACCAGCACTGAGAGAAACCCATTTGTTAACAAAACATCTCCCCCTAAAGCACGAGACCATCTCGCAACCCAATCTACACACTGGTTCCCTTCTCATCTTAACATCTTGCCCTAACATTTACACAAGATTGCTAATAAGAATATCTCATCTTTATTTCCTGGAGTTGGGATGTAAACATAGCAGAAGTGAGCGAGCATTGATATTACTCTAGTTCTATTGTTTTTTTTCTTTATTATACTGTGGTGGATAAAAACCGGCTTACCGTGGATTGAACCCACTGCAAGTGTAATATCCATACCCCTTAATCCTTGATTAAGATAATTAATGCCAGTAATTTAATTAGTTTTGATTTATAAATAAAAAATTAATATTATTCAATAATATATTTTGTAGAGAGAAGGATTTAAAATAAATAAATAAATATATATATATTCACATATATACATTTGTACTTTAATGTAAATTATTACTATAATTGCTATTATTATTTTGTACCTTAATTATTATTGTTGTTGTTGTTATTGTTATTATTACCATCATCATCATCATTATTATTATTATTATTATTATGAGTGTTAGTGGAGGGAGATTAGCGGGATGATTAAGGAGGAGATTAGGACATTATGGGAGAGATTGGTGGCGTAGAGGGTGGAGATTTCTTGAGGTTGAAATGAGGACACATGTCCTTGGTGGCCCAAATATACACTCCCTGGTTTGTTTTGATTATTACAAACCACATGAAATTATTTGGTACTTATCAACTTCTAATATTTGTAAGCTTACAGGGATCAAGAGTTTGAAAGATGCTTATTCTTTCTCATAAAGAAGAGTTGAGGAGATCAAGTTAATTCAAAGAAATAACTCAAGCATGGATGATCAAAATATGGATTTTGGAGAATTTACGAAGACTTGAAGAAAGTGTAAACTATATAAAATATTAAATTTTTTAAGTTTTGCTGTTGAATTTATGCTCAAGAATCACACTTTTGCACAAATTATCTATACAAAAATTATCTCAAAAAAATTTAAAAAATATTATGTTTTTGTCTCTGACTTTCGACATCTCAATAGAACTATCGACAATCCTTGAGAAAGAGCTGTCGACAGGATTTACAGAGACGAGTGGTCTTCAGTATTTCGGAGCTAACTGTCGATAGTCCACCCAGATTGTCGATAGCTGATACATTATGTATAAATTAGTTGTTGACATTCCAATTGAACTATCAACAGGTAAGCTTCGCAAATGGCTAAAAATTAGCCATTGCCCACTTGCACTGTCGACAGCCTATTGGACTGTCAATAGCTTTAGTGAGCGTTTAGGCCATATTTCAAATAAAATAAGATTTTCTCTATTCAAATTGTTTTATCTTATCCCAAAAGGATATATTTCACTTTACTATGACTTTGTTAGTGTTTTATTCACTGATTTTAGCTTTGTAATGTTTCTTACCTACTCCCTATGTAAGGTTCACCTAGAGGGGGGTGAATAGTGATGGCTAATCTAATGGTTACTTAATGCCAAATAATACGGAAGCTAAAACTAATTATGACCTAATAAAACTTCTTACACTAAACACCACGTATAACCAAAGAGTGTTGCCGAATTCCCCATGAAGGGCTCTGGACAAACTCCTCTAGATTCCCCTGAATGGGTTGAGGTGCCGCGTGGCTCTCTTGGTTGAATACAATGTTAGCAAGCAATCCCAAGCATATAACATTAAGCACAAATGAATATATCAAGCATATAAAGATAGACAATATTGAATGCAGATATAAACAAGGGAGAGAGAGAGAGAAATGGCAATCGTAAACACAAAGGTTTGTTTCGAGGTTCGAGCACACTTGCTCTACATCCCCGCCTTCGACACACGAAGGATTTCCACTATGCAAGATCCCAATGGATCTCTCCTCGGTGCCGCAACACCTACAAGCCCTCGGACTCCTAGTCCCGTACACACGCAAGCTCACTAGCTCGCCGAGGCCGCACCTCAACCACCGAGTTCACACAAGAACTATAAACCACCACGAGCACACTTGCCCGTTCCTCAAAGAACAAAGAAGAAATCTCTTGGTGATCTAAAACACTTTGATCACCAATTACAAACTCTCACAACACAATCCTATGGATAGATAAGGCGATGGATAGCTCAAGTGATTGTGAGAAAGTAAGGATTGAATCTATGGTGAAAAACTCAAGAAATCACTTTTACACTCTTGATAAAACTTTCCTTATGATTGAAAATATTTGCTCTCAAATATGTGGAGAAACTCTTTAATGGAGTGGGAAAAACTGGCTCAAAGCTCTCCTAAAATCTTAGCTCAAAATAATGACCAAACCCCCAAATTTATAGGCCAGAAAAATATAGCCGTTGGGGTCTGTCAGAGCTGCCGGTCGACCCGTGCGG
>JAVJIF010023770.1:0-25060 GCA_038442645.1 Agave tequilana
AATACAATCAGGTGATAGAATATGAATGCATCCCAAGTGGTACTAGAATGACAGAGATAAATGATAAAAAAGAAAGAAATATAACTGGTCAAAATGTCAAAGCCTAAGAGGCTTAAAACTGCATAGTTTCACGTGGGGAAATTTGACACTGATGGAAACAGACATGTGGCGAAAGTGTCTGTTCTGCCACAACAGGGTTTTACTAAATTGTTGCACTGTGAATATGCAAATCCTACAATGATGAACGATGAGGAGGACAGGGAGAAGATTGGTCAAAAGACAATTGCATCATCTAGTTATTTCTCGTCGACAAGGTTATAAAATTATAGATCAGGAGAAAATAACAAGATTGTGCTCAAAACTAAAGAAGTTTTACATGACAAAGAAGCTGTCCAAAAAATTGTGCCTGAACAAGCAACTCTACGGACCATACATGAAGGAAAAGAATGTTAGAACATCTAAATTTCTTCAACAAAATCATCGACTAATTGTTGATTTGAATATGGGCAAGGAAGCTGAACTTGAGACCACTGATGCATCGGTTGTTGTATGAAGTATGAACAAAGCCACAACCATTCTTATAGTGGTTCTGAAAAACTACATCTTTATTGACTATCAAGAGGATTACAAAATACAAGTTACATAAATTCATGAGACCGCGTCTTTTTATATAGACCATAACAAGACCAAATCCTATTCTATGAAAATATTTCTAGAACTCTAAACACTTCAAATACTATTTGTATAATATAATATACTTCTCATATCTTACACTTACAAGAAGGAAACTCTCATATTGAAGAGGTCGCACTACATTTATATTAACCAATAACAAAGAAAACAAGAAGAATATGCTTATGATTGTTGGCAATGTTGGGTTCAATACCTTTCTTTCAAGGATCAAACTCGTCAAAGAGGCCACAATGACAAATTCAAGTAGAGATGTCGTGGACTGAAGAATGATGCACAAGATGGTCAAACAAGCATATGACCAAGAAGTCCCTGGGCTCTTGCAGCCTTAATTTGGTAGACTGTTTTACAAGAATCAGTTGACTAAAAGCAAACAGAGAGAACACTGCTCTCCAGTGCCAAAACAACAAAGTCAATTTGAAGATTGGTAGACTATTTTAATGTGAATCCAGACCGGGTATAATGTATTGTATGCATCTTCAAGTTTATTTGACAGGTCTAGGGTTTTTCTAAGAGTAATGAGGTGTATTTAAAGGCCATAAAATCAATGAGAGTTCCTTGGATAGTTAGATATGGTTTAAAGAAGATTCCCTGTAAAATCTCAGTGTGTTCTTTCTATTTGGTATTGTTTCTTTCTTGTATGCATGGATGGTGTTTACATTTTCCCCAAACAATTACTTTAATTCCTGCAAAGTGGTTTATCAGTCATAGATGGAGCACAAGGTGATCGGTTGTAAAGACCAAGAAGATGTAGATGAGTGGAAGACCTATTGAAATGAAGAGACTTGTTATCTAGTTGAAGATGAAGAGCTAGACATGGAAACCAGGTTTGATGTAATCTTTACCAGGTGTCACGGGTCCAATGTGAGATTTATAGGGCTCCAATGTGAGATTTATAGGGATGGCCAATGTTTGCGGTCACATGTCAGGGATTACATGGATTTTTAAGTTTCTATGTGGTACATCATATCAGGTGATTTTTTTTTTTTTTTTTGAGAATAACCGTGAGGCAAAAAGCACCCCCGGCGTTTCATTTTAAAAAACTTAAAAAAACATTCCCACGAATGAAGGGTACAAGAATGTATAAAAATACAAAGTTAATCATTCAAAAAGGTAAAAGAAAACTCCAACAAGGTGATCAATGCCATCATAGTCACAGAAGGAACAATCCACCCATGACTTTAGCGTATCACGCCTACACTGTGGCTTCATGCCCCCTCAGGCGACGCTGAGAACGTACCGATCCGAACTGGCGCATACCTTGCGACAGTTAACCTACTAGCTCTCTCAGTCTCATCCCACTCAAGAAAACGCGACTCCACAACAACAACTGCACCGACTTCTCCATCCAAAGCTCAACCTGAATCATCTAGCTGCACAGAATCTCGTTCGACGCTGACATTCTTATCCACAAGAACAACCCCCTAATACACGAACCTTAACGGTTCACTTTACCCTTATTCTTCTTGTCCAGCTTCTGCTTGTCTGGCTGCTGGAGGGAAACTGCCCCATGAAATTCTCAAACTCGCCCTTGAAGAACTCTTGCAAACCCTAGCCCACCAAGTTCAAAAACAACTTCTCACTCAGCAGTGTTCCCTATCCCGTAGCACTAGACTTCAGCCCATCGCCAGATGGTGCCCAATCAGAATCCCCCCCTTAACAAAGGCCTCTCCATCACGTCTTCCTCAAAATAAGAAGACTTGAACTCTGTTATAGCCTGCCTCTTTCTCATTGGCTCAGAAGGCCCAATCACCCCTTCTTAATAAAACCACGCTTTATATAAGGGAATATTTTTTTAGTGAGTTTAGAGAATCCCTTGATCAGATGTTTAACATGAGTCTGAACGGCCCACATCTTTGAAGAGGCCCAACAGGCCCAACTCCCCCCCCCAGTTGAGGTCGAAGGCCCCAGACCCACACTCTCACAAACCCTCTCTGCTTGGGTCGGTTGCGGGTATGTGCTGAAGGCGACCCGAAACTCGTCACCCCGTTACCAGCCCCAGCGATAATCAAATTCGAATTTTCACGATTATATCACCCGCCGCTGGCACCGATCCATCCTGTCGACATGCTGGCCAACAGTAGGCTCGCCGCTCGAAGAGACCTTCCCCACCTCACATGAGTCCATCCCTACCTCACGTGCGCCCTTCCCCACCTCACACTGAATGCCAGTCGCCGCAGATGAAGTATTCTCCTCACCTCCCCCGATGAGTTGTTGCTCCCACCGCCCCGATAAGTTCCCCGCCATCGCCACCTTTGGCAACCGCACGCTTCGAAGGCATCGCGGTGGTGGGAGACCCAAATCCAGACTCCCCCACCTTCTCACCCATCGCGTTGGAAGAGCCTCCAAGAATGGGTAACTCGAACGAGTCCTCCGAAAGCGTTGAACCCTTGCTCAATGCTTCGGTGAACGTCATTCAGGATCTGCTGTCGCCCTCCTCTGCGGAGGAGTCAACCTGAAAACAGATAAAAAGCTTCTTGCCGTCGACTAGCCCTTTGATCGTGTCCTTGGTGAGCCTCACTCACACGACCATAGCATGCCGGTCATCGACGCCAACTGACCTCATCGGGTCACCATAGAACTCCCCCGACGTCGTCTTCCCTGCAGGAGCATCCAACATACTTTGGTCTCAACCCGAAATGGGAAATCCCTAACTCAGTGCCCTGCCCGCCGGCAGACGAAGAAGAGCATGCCCCCTTCCAATGACCAAATAGGCCGCAGTGATGACAACGACTCCCCAAGCCGCAACCAAACCTTTCGAAGGAGCCCTGCCCTTGCATAAGCCCCGCCGCTGATCATACCCGCATCATTGCAGACTGAACCACCTCAGACCAACCTCCTTTGGCACTCTTGGTCGTTAAAGAGGACCCATCCTCACACCAGAACGACTGGCCAAATCCAGGCATATCAGCAAACACTTGGTGTGCAGGAAGAAGCAAAGAGGAGTGGTGTGAGATCAATCACACACCACATCAAATAGAAAACCAACAACAGAGGAAGAAGAGAAGGTCAGAAGAAGAAGAGAAGGTGGATTAGAGATAAAGGAGGAGGAATTAGAGGGGTGGAGCGATGCAGAGATGGGGGATAAGGAAAGAAAAAAGAGGAGACTAGAGGTAGAGGAAGAAGGTGGAGGGGGAAAATATAGTTATCTTAGAGGAAGCGGTGGCAGGGGAGGTGGTGGAGGTTGAGCAATGTTGAGCTTAATGCAATGTTCTGTCTTTATTAACTTTAAACCCAAAAAGCAACAACAATCCTATTAAGGCACTGGATTTGGACAAGTTTTAAGAATCCAATCCGGCCAATAGTAGCAATCCTATAGAGAGAGATAATTATGTGATCTCATTAGCAGTGGATCTGAGAGCTTTCTTTCCCCTACTCATTTGTCTTCCCTTGATATAATAGCGGTTGCTCGGGCTCAATCCCAAGCCACGGGTAAATGCTAATCGGGTTACCCGAACCCACTGGTAAATGCTAATCGGGTTATCTGAACCCGCCCGACTAACCCAGTTGCATACATTTCTATAATTAAAAAAGAGAACAAGTTCCAAATATAGGACAACCCCTTAGCTTGAATCTTAAGTTGCTAACTGCTTTATCCATATGAGTTTGATGAATTGTTCAGGCGCTAACTTCGTATTCATTTCTAACATAGAATTAGCTGTTAAAAGAATGAAAAATTTGCAAGAACCAATACTTTAACTGCAGATAATAGTTATAAAAAAACTGCACCAACCATTTTATCCTTACCCTTCAATCACCAATGTTAAATGAAACTATACATAAATATAATCAGGTCTCTTTTGGGTCAAACCACATCAAGGGGTCTGACCCTCACTACATGTGATTAATAATCGGATCAGGCTGGTTGACCTGAATTGGACTTGCATCCAATTATGGGTGACCTAAACCCGAAAATTTTGGGTTGGGTTCGAGCTTGGATCATCGGGTCGGGTCAAGATTGCCACACCTTAGTTGTTAGGGATTTCTTGTAGGCCCTGCTATGTTCCCTTTTTCCTTTTCTGTTCAATAGATAAAGTTAGTGTCTTGGGGGTTTGTCATTAAGATTTAGAAAAGGACCGCCACTATAACCATAAACTAATTTCCATTACATTTCTATTTTCAATTCATGGCAAATTTTGTTAGGAAATTTACACAGCAAAATATTGTGGAAACTTAACAGAGGTGCAAATGGATCAGATCAAAGCTTGCCCAACTTGTCCGGACCCACACCTGAAATGGTGTTAGATCTAGAACTTAGATGTAAACATGTTCACATGCTAGCTTTAGAATGGGTTCGCTTAGAAGGGTAGATTTAGTTTTCCTTGTAATTTTGGGTCAAATTGTGTTTTTGTTTTCTTCTTGTTTGCTGTTTTGAGTCTAACACCTTTAGGAGCAGGCCCCATTTGGTTGGTTTTTTATTTTTTCTTTTTTCCTTTTTTTCTTTTGGAGAAAGGTTGCCTTCAATTATGATAGACAACACAACCAAGCCGGATGTTGACTCTCATCTAATTTTCAGCCCGTCTTCCGTATGTGCGTGCGTGTGTGCGTGTTAGGGCTTGGTTTTTTCCCCCTTTGCTGTGGGGTGGGATTGTTGCGCAGCTCATATACATCAAGAAGAACAGGGAAAAAAGAGAAAAAGAAAGAAAAGAAAAAATCATATTTATACTATCACAGGTAGTTGGTAGTTGAAATAGTATACAAGTAATTACCTTGGAGTGTATCCCAATACTTGACGGCCTACTAAGGACCTCTACATGAATTTTATCATTAGTGGGTGGTTCCTCACACGTAAACGAAAACTCTTCTTCCCATCTTGGATCTCTGTTCTTCTTTATGTACTGCAACCATAAGAATTCCCTTATTGTAAGTGCACAACATGTAAAATTAATGTCAAAATCTGATACTGTAAGTACCAGGGGAGAAAAATTAAACAAACCATTCTCAGGATACCTTAGTTTTCTTCTCCTCTCCTCTGAAAAGAATTCTGACATATGGGTTTGTGTGGTGTTTCCCCTCGAGATCTTGAGCTTCATGAACTACTACGACGAGCAAACCACCACCTGCTGGAGTACCCTCAGGAGCCTTTTCTACCACATCTCCATCATCACCATTTCGCTTGCTGGGTCCTCCTTAAAAGGATTATATATCATTGCCACTTCAATCTGTCCACGTGACTTTTCATTTTGAGAATCATTAGGATCCATATTTTTTAGCAAGTTCAGTGTAAAAGATTTCGGCTCATCAGGTACAAGTTCTTTCACTGGTATAACATTCATACCCATTCTATCATGTTTGCCAACCTACAAGAAAGAATACGTGGAAGTTACAAAGAAAAACTCTATAAAAATAACTAAAAACATTTGGCATGAGAGATGTGCCTGTTCCCAGTCGTAAACGCTTATCTCCAAAGCTTGAGAATCTGGATCTTTGATGATGAATTTGAACTCCTCATTCCATTCAGGATTAAGGTTATTGTGCTTTACGGTTGTTTTCTTTGATGGGAGATTATCTTCTGTGAGCTTTAACTTCACATATGGGTCAGATTTACCCATAAGGTCTTTGTTTTTAAGTTTATTTGCCCTGACAACCTTAACATGCAGCATTCCAACAGGCTTTTTCATGGCCCTGTAAGATCCATGGACAAGTGTTTAGTAGTCGGCAACAAACTTAGGTACAAACCCTTCAAAACTTTTCAGATGGCATGCGTCCAGTATTACTTTGAAAGATCCATAATTGGCACTTCCAGTGCTCTAGGCCACAGGTACATGCTTGCAACTTGTTTCTTGATCGTCTCCTGCAGATAATCATATAAGAAAAATGCGCATCAAAATAGGAGAATGGAAGAGAAATAATAAGCATGGGTGAATTAGACAGAAACAATATCTGTAGCATCTGTCTCAATCTTGTGTTCTGGTTTTGCAAACCATACATCCATTATACACAACACAAACACATTAAAGAGAACAAATGCAGAATCAATTTCTCCCATTAACTTTTAAGTTTATTATTAGTTATCAATATTATAGCTAATCTGCATCTTTTCAGTGAATTGTTTCTCAAACCAGTATATTTATACTTTTCCGTCCTTTCACTTCCCACGAAGTGTGGGAGCATCGTAAAGAGAAGTTTCAGATGAAGAAGCAGCATTCAATTAAATGCATTGTTGCAATAGAGGAAGGATAGCTATACATTCACTATTACTCTAAATACACCTTTGATACAAAATTGACGGTATCAGAAAGAAAAATATCAGTGGTTTTTCATTAACTGGAATTGATTCCCTTTTTGAATGTACAAGAATTTTTGGAGCTCAGCATATCTGAAGCATGAGAAAACGTTCTTAGCTGATACTATTACTAGTTTTCGATATTGTGTCATCCATAGCATTATTATCCTTCCCTATTTTTTTATTCGTTTTTATTTTATTAGTTATTAGATTTAATATTTTTTAATTCGTGACATGGTTTTTTCCTATTTTCTTTTCACAATAGAAAAATCCTTGCTCGTTCTATTTTTCTATTGTGAATAAAAAATCAAATGCGCATTTACTTATATCTTGTGTTGGGCAGGAGCAGCTAAGCTAGATATTGGCTATGATTGGAGCACTATTCTGGAGGAAACTCAGCAGCAGCAGCCGCAGGACCCAGACCAGAATAATGGCACCCTGGCTATTCCGACCACCAGAGTAGCTTATCTTCAATATTCTGATAGGGAACCTTTTAAAGTTTTCCTGCACACCACAATGTTACTTTGGAGTTTGGAGTAGTTTCTGAGCTCCTTACAACTTTGGAGACTTTTGGAGTATGATGTGTTCTGAATATTCTGTGAATGCTGCTTCTTCTCTTTCTTTCAGATAAATGTACATATTTATTTTACATAGTGATGGAATTGGGTGGCTGGTACCATTTTCATTTTTAAAAGGAAACAAAAATTCATCACTTGCTGAGGAGGGAGATAAGTACTAGCATCACCCTCAGCATTCATCATCATCCTATCCTTCTCCCATCAAAATAGGTTCGACTTCAGCATGACTAAAAGTTATCATCACCTTGCCTTTCCCATCAAATTGGAGTCAGTTGTTCAGACTGACTAAAGGTTGGCAAAGTTTCAGAAAAGAATAGACCAAATTTCTCTTTTTTGTTGTCTACTTGATCTCAATCTTAAATGAGTTGGTGCCATATTCCTGCATGAGGAAATTTTAAGCATGCAGGGACCATGCAATTAAACCATGGCGACCAGTTGGCATGCATGTCAGAAAGAATATACACAGAGGTAAAGTCATAATCCTGGCATTCCTCTCATGGCCAAAAGAAGAATTGTTATTAGTATATCCTCTACGCCTTTGAGATCCTTAGTGGGCTGAAGATCAACTTCATCAAATCCTACATTTATAACCTTAGTAGGGATGACATGGCGGCTGCTGTTGCTGCCTCAATTCTGCATTGCAAGATAGGCTCATTGCCTTTCACCTATCTGGGAGTATCTGTCAAGGTCACAACTCTTTCTGGGCCCGATTAGCAATCTTTACTGGACTGGTTGGACTGTGAGGCTTGCGACCGGGAAAGGTTCCACCCTTTCTAGAGGTAGTCGGCTGGTTCTTGTGAACTCAGTCCTCTCGGCATTGCCACTTTACCTCATGTCCTTTTACCACCGTCCGACATGGCTTATTCAGGAGAGAAACAAAAAGAGGAGGGTGTTTCTTTGGAAGGGAAGAAGAGAAATAAGTGGTGGTCTGTCTTGTGAGTTGGTGTCACGTGTACAAGCCTAAGGAGAGAGGTGGACATGGGATCTTGGATCTTAGAGCCTACAACACATCTTTGCAAGCAAAGCGGTGGTGGTGATTACTTCATCATAGCTCCACTCCTAAGCCCGACTTGTTATTCATAACTACCACCAGAGAAGACAAGTCTTCAACTGCAGAGAGGCTACCTGGGCACCTCCCCTTTTTGGAGGAGTGTCATTATATCAATTTTGACATCCCTCTCAGAGCGAAAAGTAATGGCTGGAGATGGTTGTGACTTGTTTCTGTCGAGACCATTGGATTGGGTACCACACATGCTTCTACCTTCCCTCAACTCTACCTCATTGCTTAGGACCAAATTCATCTGTTCATTCTCAGATTGAGATTATTGATGGTGTGTGCACTTGGCGGCCACAATTTTAGTGTTGGTTGAACTCCTCACTAGTCACCCAATCTTATATCTTGTTGGCTCTACTTAAAAATCATACTTGGGTGGATGGTTTTGATGGGTGAAATTGGAAGGTAAACAACAAAGAAGTCTTCAACGAAAAATTTCTCTACACTCTAGTTATCAATGTGACGCCCCCTTCCCTCCCCTTCCGTCTAATTTGATCAGCCTCAGCCTCCATTGAAGTGTTGCTTTCATCTTTGGTTAGTCTATCTTAACAAACTTCTCATCAAAGATCACAGGCGCATGCTCCATCCTCACTTCTCGACACTGTGTTCTATGCAATGCAAATCCTAAAACAAGGGACCATACTTTTGCACAATGCCATTCTCCTTGCAGATATGGTCTCCCACCCTCTCTGAGTATCACATCCCCTCCATACTCGTGACTACCTTTGAGCTATGGAGTGGATGGTAAGAGCATCAAGTCAGTAGAGAAGGGCGAGACTCCAGGGACCGTCTTGTTGTAGCCATTTTATGGATGCTCTGCTACAGCGAAACTCAAAGAATATTTGATAGTAAGCTCTAGACTCCTGGGAGCCATGGCACCGTGTCTCGTCCCACAACTCTTTCTGGACCGACCACATTCCCATCGGCAGTTGAAGATGACAACACTAGGAGAAATTACTACTACTAGACAATTTTAATGTACTCTTTGCTTTAGATGATTTTAATGTACTCTTTGCTTTACTTCTCTCTGAGAAGTCACACTGTTGTGACAACCCATCTCTCCCCTCTCCTGTATATTCTCTTGTAACCTCGCTTTTATAGTAATACACAGGGTCTCAGGTTGCTCTTTCTCTCAAAAGGAATCACATCCATCTCCAAGGCTAGAGCAAAATGGAATAACATTTCCAAATCCATCTGATACATGAAATGAAGACAACTATTCATCTTTAGATTATTTTCTATTGCACCAAAAAAAAAAAAAACTTCCTCTAAGATGATATAAAATGACCAAGTAAAATGACATCTATCATTTTAAAATGACCAAACAACTTAACAGAATGGACACATCTTCGGCTTTCTCTTTAAAATGACCAAAGGAGATGCAGTCCAACGTCTTAATATGATTCAAAGAGACACCTGCGTGCACCCCACCACCTCCACAACAACTCCCCCCACTCCCCCCACTCCCCCCCCCCCCAAAACACAAAAAAAAAAAAAAAAAAAAACCTAAAAATGATTTCTTTTTCCTTCCTCTTTCAGGAGATTTCTCACCACTTTTTTACATGGAAATATCTTGTGGCATCCTGACACACATTTTAATATAATCCCCCATTGTTAGTATGTTTTGATGGTGCATTTGAGGAATCGTGATCAGTGGCTATCACTGGTGATGGGATTGATAAAGATGGTTCCAATTTTAGCACTGCACTTTATTGTATTTTTATTACTTATGCTCAATGGAATAACCTTCAATCTGTCAGCTTCAATTATCAGGATTCGTGCACTTGTGCTGCCAAATTTCCTTCTTTCTTCTTATGGTTCTTTTTTGCTTTGTCTCTACTTTTGGGTTGGTGGAGTGTTCAATACAGTGGATCAGTCAGAAGAATTGTTGGTGCCAATTTGAAGATGGAGCAAAAAGTGTTTTCTGACTCTCTGAGATATGGTTATGTTACAATGTCTTGGATTTTCATGTCATGCTCTCTAGTTTATAGATTGCATAAATAAAATTACAAGCCACAACCTTTTTACTTAAAAAACAATGAAAGGGACAGTACCTGAACGAAATTATAAAGACCAGGAACTGACATAACATCTGCTCCCAGAAGTTTTAGTCCAAAGTCAACATGTGGCTGAGAGAGAGAGAGAGAGAGACAAAATCAACTTGAAAAGATGGATCATAATATGGAAAGAATATAATCACAACAAATAGCTAGAAAACAAGTCAACCATCCTCTTGTACCTTCTCCATTAAAGAGACGAGGATTTTGGCAAAACAAGGAAAACTGGGAACCAATGGCTTCAACGTAATACGTGGTAAGGCAAAGACTTGCAAGTCTACCACCTAAATCGAAAAAGAGAATAAAATCAGTTCAGTATAACTTTTAAACAACTTCTTAGAAGTAGAATATGTCTCAAACATACAAACATTTCAACCATTTAGAGTACTATATCTTGTTCCTACACAAATCATAATACAAGCTAGTACCTGTAAAGTTGCCTTTAATCCGAATGCTTTAACCACAACAGAAATATTAGGATTTCCAGCCCATTTCAGTGATGGTTCCATAATCAACTCTTTCTCGTCTGTTTGATAAGCTTTCATTCCTAGAAAAACATTTTTAATTTAGTATTGTTAAAGAATTTTCTAATATAACTGTTAATTAATTGATTTTATTAGTATATTAGTCGACTATATACACTTACTGGATATATGCAATACGAGGCAGATCTTCAAATAAATATGATATTCATGCAGATGCATTTCAACAATAAGGCAGAACAAAAAAGTGATGGGTTACACATGTAAGAAAATTAGCTAAATAAATATAGAAATCTAATAGAGCATTGCAGGAGGGAGAGAAAAGATTCTAATTATAAAACCATTAGTGAAAGTAAATTGGTGCAGCTTTTCATGGGGATTTGCATTCCTCAATCCAATTTTCTTTATGAGCATACAAGATGCAATATTTTTTTAACATAGAATGATATGCCAATGGCAACAATCCACGCCATGATCCTTAGGATCCACATCAATTTCTCAAAAAGTAAGGGCTTTACCTCATCAGTGTGTGCCCCATACTCTATTTATAGAAGAGGAGAACCATTCCACCGAACAGGAAAGGACAAAGAGCATGTACTTGTGCTTCCTGACGTGAAATGCTTTCAACCTCCAGCATTTGCTTCCCACGCACAGATATCTTGAGCTTTTCACTATTATGCAAATTGCCTACTTAAACTCTATATACAGACCCGAGATTTTCATCAATGCGGCTAGGAAGCTCAAGAGGTGAAACTAGGATAAGTAGGAGCCAGGTCTATGCCCTTTGCCCGCATGGCACTCTTTTTACTCCACATCTGTTGATTCTAGTCAAGGGCATACTTGAAATGGTAAGAATCAAGGAAGTGACGAAAGTAGTCCCAATCATTCTACAGTAAAAGGATAAAACTACTTCTGATGCATATATGCATGGAGGACATGCAATTCGTTTATCTGATAAGCATTCCAAGGATGAGGAACCGATCAACTGTCTGCCTAGAAAGAAGAATGCAGTTTCTAGACAGACAAAAACTATAAACTATATTTGATGCTATGCAGAATCATGAGTGTGTATTGTCTAGGATATGCCTATCGGCCTGATGAGGTGAGAAGTGTCAGCTATGCCACCTGTAAACCATGAAGAAAGGTAACTTATTTATCATGGGAGGAAACTCTTGTCCTTTAGAGTTCTTCCATCTTGAAGCTCCTACAAATTTTTATATTCTCAGATAAATTTCTTAATGAGACAGGTACATATGAGAATTTGACTCGTGAAAAACCACTATATTACAATTAGATCATCATGAAATACGAACACGCCATCTAAACATAGGTCTAGAAATTGTGGGTTACATTCATATAAAAATCAAATTGCTAGTAAGACCATCTAATTTTGAATCTGCAGTTGCACTTTCCTAAAAACTCTCTTACCAGACCATAGGAGCTAGTGCATTGAGAATACTAAGTTACAGAGAGGGATGGCACATAAGCACCCACTCAACACACACAGATTCTAACCTAGCTAGAAACGCATATATCATGGGTACCTTTGTCAAAATATCCAAGTTATTAGTCCACCAGTATATTCAAACAATTCTTTCAACTGTATATTCAAAACATACAAAGAATTTTTTTTGGCACAACAAGTGGTACTCTATAAGGAAAAAAGAAGCTTATCATAGGTCTTGCCCTCGTTTTAATTACTTTCTATTTAAACTGTATCTATGATATGCACTTAGGGGGTGTTTGATTGTAAGGAAGTGAGCGGAAGTAAGGAAATAGGGAAGTATAATTGCTCAGTTCCTTATCTATCCAAACACCGAAAAAGAAAAATAAGAAAACCCCTTTTTCTTTTCTCTTTCCTCTTTTACACAACCATTTCCTCACTTCCAGAGTGCTACAGTTAATTTTGTGGTCATGTAAATCTCATTTGTAATAAGTTGTAGCACAAAACAGTTAATTTTTTGATCATGTAAATCTCACTTGCATTATAATTATAGTTCATATTTGTTTTTCTTAATTAATTTTTATTTTAATATTATTTTACGGTCAACTTTGTGGTCAACTTTTCCACTTCCACTTCCACATTATCATCCAAACACCGGAAAAGACATAACATTTTCCAAACCACACTTCCTAACAACATCCAAACACCGGAAAACTTACTAACCAATTCTCAAGTTCCAAAGGGAACTATTGCCACTTCCTCACTTCTTCACTTCCTCACTTCCACCCTTAACCAAACATGCCCTTAATACCTAAACTTGAGATTTATCTCGCAAGGTGATTTTGTTTCCTTTCTGTTGATTAGAGCAAATTTTTAGCTTCTTTGGAGCCTGCCCAATAAGAGATGTGACTATTGTTCATTTCTTTCTCATATCGCACAGATCCATGTAGATGCAGTGGTTGCCATTTAGTTTATGTATGATCGTGATTGGCCAAGCTAGAGAGACTTGGGCCAAATGAAAGGTCTCCAAGACAAATAACTTTATGTACTATATTTGACCTTGTCAGCGTATAATGAAATACTTAGGAAAGGGCATTCAAGGAAGTGAGAAAAGAGAGAAATAATGTAACATAAATGTATCTTTTAAGCTATGTTACCTAATATTTGGCAAATATAAAGTCAGGGGTCCAAGCACTGTGAAGGCAAACAACTCCATTACCTGATTTTTCTGCTTATAATGAGATCATTTCACTGTGGATAGAAGCCTGATGGCCAGCGCATAAATCTTGGGGTATCACTTGTTATTCTCTATTTCCTTTTTCTGGTTCACTGTCTTTTTATGGTAGATTCAATTTATCTTTTTCCTGTTAGTCTTATCCCTAACAGGGAGGGCACATAAGAAGTTAGCCTAACATAGCTTGGTTTAAATACTAAAAAGTAAAATTTACAAGAAATATCAGTTTCAACAAATTGTTATGTCTAATGCTCCATACAAGGTTCAAGCTCTGTCTCAACCCCTCCATTAACCGTTTTGATTTCAGCAGCTCCAGTGATGCGGACATTCAGAGCTGGAGAAGGGAAAAGCACGCCAGCTTGCAGTTGAAGACATGGAGCTTAGTCACGTGCATGGCACGTGTATTACCGATGGAGAAGAAGTCTCGTTCTAGTTTCTCAGTAGTAGAATTCTATGTATTTTTAGTTTTTTTATTTTGGAGTTGTATTTTTATTTTAATTAAGATTTTTAGTTTCTTTACTTTGAAATTATAAGATTCTATTTTGGAGTTGTAATTCTATTTTGATTAGGAGTTTTACTTGTATTCAATTTTTATAAAAGACTATATAAGGCCCTCTTGTATCAAACAATGAAATGAGGAATTTTGAATAAAGAAAGTATTGTTTCACTCAATTTGTTTAGGATTTGATTCCTAATTACCCTAATTAAAATCCTAACTTTCCCCAAACTGCTGTCGCAACTCGCCTCCTCTCTCTGTCTCGTTATCCCTCGCTCTCTCAGTAGCTTTTCCCTTCCCTAGAACACCACCAACAGTTCATCTCTGTTCTCTTCCCGCAACCTAACCAACACACGAACCTCCTCTTCTCCACTGCATTCCCGCAACACAAGGCCTCATCGACATCAACAGCCCCAGCGCCACCTTCTATCTTTGCGTCTTCACCTTGCCTTCACACAATTGACTGCGCCCGAGCGCCGCCGCCCGAGCCTAATCCACCGCCAAGTTCCAGCACAACCCCACCTCTGCATCCTCGTCTTTGTCACCAGCACCACCACATACATTCCCAACTTCGTGAACAACGTCCTCTACCGCCAGCAGCACCATCTTCATCACCCGCCGCCATCAACCCCAGCCCACGCCGTCTTCTCCTCCATTACGAACATACCTCTACATCTCCTCTCCCTTCCTCCTCGTCATCGAGTTCGCCATTGCCGCCACCGTGATCGCCATCTGCACCTATAACGCTTTGCCTGCACCTCGACGGCAAGCCTATCGCCGCCCCCGTTGCTGCCTGCAACTGCAGCCAGCAAATCTACCTCCTCTCAGTCTCTCCTGCAGTTGAGCCCGAAGGTTTAATTGAGCAAGCGGGTCCAACCCGTCTTCATCACAAACCAGACCCAATTCATTAATTTAAGTTTGCGTTTAAGTTACAAACCCGTGTTACAGTAGATCCGACCCGCGTGAACAGTAAAGAGTTAAGACAGAAGCAGGCATGTTAAGAGCCAGTTGTCATTTCAGGCCGTAACATTCACATCCGGCCTCCGTTTCAAATGGTTTTCGAGCAATTGCGATCATGACAATGAGAGCTTCACATCAGTGTCCACCCCAGGTCACTGAGATTTTTGTAATCTTCAGTAGGTAATTTTCTTAACACAATCTTTTATTTCTCAGTTGATTTTTGCCTTTATTACTTTATCGACCATCTGCTGCCACATAAAATTGTGAGGCGAGAGCATCTACTTCATCCTGAGTCCATTGATCATATATACTAGGTTTACAAGTTTGTGTTATTGTAACTTAGTAATTACTTTAGTTTATTCAAAATTGAGAACGAATACAACTGCGACCGCTGCATTTTGTAAAATTCACCTGCTTGCATATTAGTTTTAATTATTTTCCTACCCAAAATCGTACAGTTGGTGAAACATAGCAAGTTTATTAAATCACAGATTTCTGATTCACACACGTATCCCGTTTCACATCATCCAGTGGTTCCAGACAATTTGGAATTGAGTTTGGTTTCAGACGTAAGAAACCAAGAAAAGATTAACTTGTAGTTCAGACAGAATGCTCTCTATACTCAGTTCTTTGTCTCCTCCTTTTGTATTCTTTCAGGCTCTTGCACTACTCTCCATGTCACGCACTCGTGCATGATGGCTAGGAGGATATGTGGATACCTTAAGCTGTCGTGCATTCATGCCAATGAGCTCCCTCTCTCCTTCCCATTTCCATCCTTCCCCAATCAGGATTAAATTTGGGCTATGATTATGCTCAGCTGCTGCTAAAACTCTTAGAACTTTCCTAAGATATCACTCAAAACAATACTTGTAATTCTGGATTATCCCCCTCAAAATGGATACAAGACAGCCAATAATATGGTTTCCGCTAAACTTGAAGCCATTACTAGAGCTATACAGCTTGTCCTTTAAAAAAAAGGTGCATCAAGTCCTGTTGTCCTAATAAACCTTATAACATGTAGAAATTCAGTTATTTTTTAGAAAAATACCAAATTTAAAACTTTCTTCGCAGCAGAACTGAATATACAAGCATCAACTTAGTTATCATTGGATTTTAATCTAGCTGAATGCTAATCTACTATGTCAAGATGAAGAACTTGATCGGACAGGAAAGTTCATAAAAATAAGAGGACCCTTGGTCCGAAAAAAACCTTGGATTATATAAACATTCAGTAAAGAGATATAGATCATGGGGATGCGGATTATGTCTTCTTTTCCTACTGTTCTCCAGAAAAGTCTTGGAAGTGACAAAGAGGTTATAGATATGTGTACTCTCGGACTATCTACGTCAAAAATCTATGACCTTATATTTATTTTTTTTTACTTTTCATGCATTCTTCAATGTGTTGTCTGTGAAACAAAGGGAGAGAGATCAAACCTTGGAAAGTAGGTGGCAGTGAACCTAATGTTAAAGTGTGAAACTCAATGGACTCAATTTTATACTTGGCACAGTTCTCAGCAATAATTGGCTTTGTAACTTCCCTAGCTGTTTTGCAGATTGCCTGCCAAGGGAAGAACCTATAAAAATATAGAATAAAAGAAACCATGAGTGGAAACAATGCAGGAACTTTCAATAACATACGCACCTTATCCAAGTAAGGCCACATGTTCTCAATGAACTTGTTTAGCCAATCAATCTTCAGGAGAAAAAAGCAAAAAAATGCTGTCAGTTTTACCTCTAAGCAAGCAATTATAGCCAATAATAGTTAAAAATATTTTTCCAGTAGATCTTGTTTACCCGATCAAAGTCTGGATTTTTCACCCATAAAGGAATCTCAGGAAGCATCTGTTCCAGAGATTTTGAATCATGCTCAACAAGTGGCCGAACTGTAGGATCCTGCTAAGACAAAAATGGAGTAACAAGTATAAGTCACTCTAACCAACAAGGAAACATGATCAAAATACAAAATACTATATTTAAGATTCATTTTTTAAAATAAGCAAATATGAAGATGATGAACAAAAATGTCCACCTGTTACTCCAATCATCCAGCATGGATTCAACTACAATAATCAGCTTCATGAGTTTCTGTCTCACAATGTAGCACAGACACTCTTATCATAAAGCCGTGTAATGTCAGACACACATGTCATGTGTATTTTTAAGACGTTGTCACGTGTCGGCTTGTCGTGTCCATGTTGGTGTGGACGTGCCCTCGTTCCTATGAGGGGCTAAATACAGTTCATGAATATGGAATAATTAAGGGGTAATGTTGAGGCCTCATTATAGATTCTTGCTGCGCATAAGATGTATGCTACATTCTTGTCTTGTAGGAGTCAGTATGTGATGTAGAAGTAACACTCACTGCATGCCACAATTATTTCTGTCAAGTTGATATACAAATCTGCCATAAGGTTTGTAAATTCTAACAATAGAAGATTATCCTTCGCATTTCCCTTATAGGAGTCAGTACATATAGGCGTGTCATTTTAGCATAAGTAGTTCAATTATGAGGCTTGGGGGCATCCAATATTTGTTCCACGAGATCCTTTAACAAAAACCTGAGTACATGTTGAAAAATCACAATATACTTTCCCACGTTATGTGCATGTGCTACCATATCCATGTACCAATCTCAGTCAAGAGGCTTCATCTGCCACCTAGATCTACCAGATATTGCTACTCGGTAGGTGCCTCTATCCTCTCCGTCAGCATCATGCATCTCATCTTGAACCAGTTGAACTTGAGTTCTATGATATAGGTCACCAGGAGATTCATTCTCCACCTCCACTTGCTTGCTGGTACGCAAGCAGGAGATCCACACTCCACCTCCACTTGCTTGCTGCCCGAGCTATTGCTGTCCAAAATGCATTGCCTCCTCTTATCTAACATAGAGATCTCATAAAAAAATGAAATGCCTATGACAACAATTTTGGATGACTTGGGAGTTGGGACACACAATAATTGCATCTCTCCACACTAGAGGCATGTCCCAGAAAGTTCCATCTCTACCCATGTTAAAGCTTTACCCTTACATGAAAATAAGCAAAACCAAATTTTCTGAGACAAATAACGAGTGTCCAATCAAACCTCTGCAACAGTCTCATAATCATAGGCTCCTAATATTGGCAGTGGTAATGGATGATTCACCAAGTAGCAAGCTATATTTACCACTTTAGCCCAAAAACTTTTGACAACACAGAATTGTTTTTATAATAATCTCTTTCCAAAAGAGGGCATTACCATTTTACAACTCCATTGTTGTTGGTTTTTAGTACGCGTTAATGCCTAACAATCTCTTGGTTCTTGCAGAACAAATAAAACTCAGCATTGTTCAACTATGTGTCATTGGCAATGCTAAAACATTTGATCTTCTCACATTCATGCTTCTCAGTCATATATTTCTACTACTTGGAGGTAGCAAAATCATCATTGTAATAATTCTGTTATAGAGTGCACAATGTATGTTCTCTTTGCAGGATCTCTTCTTAATCATGACTAATCCACTACTTGAAAGATGCAGAGACCTAGTCCTTGATCTTCAATATGAACACCTAAACCTTTCTTGAATAATCATCAAGAAGAGTGAGAAGACGCCACATACCAATCATGGAAGGAACACCTGGAAACACCCCAGATATTTAAATGGGTCATATATCTTTCATCTTTCTAATGCCCTTGTGAACTTGGCCATGCAAAATTTTCCATAGTTACAGTGCTTATAAAACTACAACTTAAATATTTTCAAGAAAAAAGATCTTGAATGCTCAATACTATTGATCCCTTCTCACTCATATGGCCTTGTGCATGTGCCCTAATTTGATAGTATCATCAACTGTCTATTTTAACTTTTTAATGATAACGTCAGTGAGAAAATTCCATGTAAGTTTAGTTCCAAATCAAGAAAAAGTAAATAGAAAAGATCAAGTCCTACTAGTTTAATCTTTTTTTTGGGCTTTTAGGATCTACAACCCTAAAAAATCTCCTATTTGGATAATAGTACCTCTATTTGGATAATAGTCCCTCACAATTTTTCGCTCACTTGTTATAAGTCTCTCTAGCCAAAAAATTACTATAAAGCAAGAAATATTCTATTACTCTCTAATTATGTTAGAACTTTTATCTTATTACCTCACTAGTTGTGTTGATCCAAGTTTCCCAAAAACCTTCTTGCCTTCTTTTTTTTCTTCTTTGTTTTATTGGCTTCTATTGCTCTTACTTCTCTTCCCTACAAAGAATTTTTCTCCTAAAATTTTTCTTCAATGCCATTTTGTTAACTCTTTCTCACTCATGTAACTCCAAAATTCAAGACAAATGTTAATTTAACATTGTAGTTAGATTTTTTTTTCATGGTTACTTATGAGATTTTGATGAAATAAATAATAAAAGATTAATATCAAGTGAACACACCTCATATTGTGGGGACTAATATCCAAATAAGATATTGTTGGAAACTAGTATCCAAATAAGAGATTTGTTAGGGACGTATATCCTAACAACCTTTTTTTACCAAATGGGGCTCCTACCCATATTAAAAGAAATCATTGTGCCTCATCAAGGGCCAAAGTTACCCAACAATTTGTATCAGATCCCACATTGTGGCCTAAGGGGGAGTAATTCAAATGTGAAGCTTAGGAGATAACCAAGGTCAGTATGGGAGGAGATGAGCGAGGTCTGGTAGAGAATTCAAGGGATGTTGGTTAGGATGTGATAAACAGTAAGGTTGAGTTTAGACTTACTCGTGGATGGAAATGGTGTTAAGGAAAAAGCCCATGAACACTATTGTGTGATAAATGGTACAGAATTGAAGTCCCATGACCATACCAACATATGATGGGCAATTGTTAAGGTATATTTAAAAGTGAGTATAGTCCTATATAAGAATTTCATAGAGAATTTGGACTTAAATATGATGAAGTTGGGACCAAGACCTACAAGCTTAAATATTGTGGTCATAAGTGGTTTCCAATTCATGTCTTTGTCAAAATTAGAGCACCATCTTCTAATCACCATCGACCATGAATGGGTATTCATTGAAGATGTGGTTAAATAAGCTTGGACCTAAGTATCCCTTCAGAATTTTCTGTTTCGGGTCCAATTCAGTTCCAAAAACAATCAATACACATCTCTTCATTTGGAGGTTGGTAAATTTCCAACATCTCCAATAGTCTCTTACTCCTAGTTGCTTTAATTAGGATGAGTGCACTATAACCTTTACTTTAGGTACCACTCAGACTTCAATTGGGTATTCAGCAATTTCTCGTTGACTTACAAGACCTTTAACAATCCTTCCGCATAGGCTAAAACTGTCTCATCAAACTTCTCCGTTGTGTACAATTAAGCCACTTGGAAACTGTAGCTAAACCACCAACCAAGAAGGCTTTGATGCTATTTGTTACGAAATAAGAGGGCTTCTTGGGATAAGAGGGCTTCCAATCCCAAGAGAAACAAAAAAAAAAAAAGGGAACAATGTATAAGCCAAGAAAGAAGAAAGCATACAAAGACTTGGGTGGTTTGGCACAATAACCTAAAATAGGGTTTGTCAAACACTCAAAACCCTAACTTCAAATTCCAGCTGGAGCCCGCAAGATATTCTCACAAGAGAAATCTCCTATGGAAACTAAACTTACACTGAAAAACACTAGGTAAATCTCTAATTCATATACATATCCTCCAAAAAAGAACCCCTCCAAAATGCCCTCCAAAAATTTGAATCACATCCCTAGCAGTCGACTGGTCAGAAATACCTAGTCAACTCGATATCTAGCCGTCAACCCAGTCTTGATGTAGAAGTGTGGCAGGTTGGTTTACTATAGTCGACCTACTTCTACCACTCCAACCAACAGAAGAATATGCTTCTCAGTCGACTAGGCTCTATCTCTTGCACCTGGACACACCTCAAAACTAGTCAACCTGCATTGAATCATTGACCTAGTTTTCTCTGCTGATGGTATTCAAGAAACAAAATTCGACATATGTTTCTTCCACGTTATAAAAGATTCTTCCCAAGCTGGATTTGTGAAGAAAACAATTGCTTATTTCTCCCTTTGTCTCTATGGAATTTTTGCTTTCTATAAATACCATGCCATTAAACTCTCATTTAAAAAAAAAAGGAACTTTCTTCCTCATTTTAGTTTGCATTCCCCCTCCCCCCCCCCCCCCCCCCCCCCCAAACCCAAAAAAAAAAAAAAAAAAAAAAGCAGAAACCTGTCAGGTGTTTGCTAGTAATTACCAGAAACTGAAAAGCAGAAAACACCCATTTTCTAGCAAGCACAGATCCCACGAAATAAGCAGTCAAATGCCAATTTTATCTCATTTTGATGGAAAATCACAAAAGTGAAGGTGCCTCCGCAGCCAAAAATCGTTAATACTGAAAAATTAAACAAAAATACTACAACTAAATTTTAGAGAGAGGGAGAGTACCTTGACATCAGTGGGCTGGAAGTAGATGAAGAGATAGTACCCAACAACAACTCCACCCCAAACTCCTACTCCAAATCCAAAGAAACCCAACAAAGAACTCACGAAACCCATCTCCCCACTCCCTTCAACTTTCCCAAATCAACCAACTCTCACTTCCCCTTTCCCATTAAAACAAACAAAACAAAAGATCTCAGCATAAACAAATCCAAAACATTCTCCAAACAAAGAAACTATGGTAAAGCAAAGAAAGCTACCTTGTCGCCTTTCAGCATCCCCTTGCTCAAAGAATTTATTGCTCCCAATATCCACAACCCCAGGCTCTAATCTCCACAACCCACTCTCTCCCCAAAATTAAACCTCAAGAAAGGGTAGAGAGAGAGAGAGAGAGACCCAATAAATTATTGAGATGGGTTTTGTATGATGAGGGTGTCAGGAGCCCACATATGCACTGTGTGTGGGGACACTGCGCGTGAATTGAAATTGTGAAGAGGAGAGAATTGAGATATTTGAGACAGCTATTATCCTGCTCACACTCTTTCTTTTATTACCCCCACATCATTAACTAGTGTGCGGTTCGCACAAAGACAAAGAGAAGATTCAAGCTCCAGAGAAATGGGGATTAAAGCTGGTTCATAAAAAGCAACAGAAAGAGCGAAAGAGATAAGGGAGAGCCAGCGGGTTTCTCAATGAGCTTGCGCTTTGTACACAACGCTGTAGCTTGATAAGGGAGGAAATAAATGGGCAGAGTTTATATTTGTTTAAAATTGGGATCTTTCCCATTTGGGTAAAGTTTATATTTGTTTATTTGAGGTCAAATCATGCTGAATCCTTAAAGAAATGCTGTGCCTTTTGTCCTAATGTAAAGGACAATTGTAACTGACAAAGGCTAATTACTAGGTGCCTGTTGGATTAGCGAGAAAGGGGAGAATATAGGTTCGATTCTTGTCAGAAGATCAAAGAAAAGCCCTGTTCTTGTCAAAGATGCAAGCTTTTAAGATGATAGTTATTCCACTAGGCAAAGTATTGGCTTTGACTCCTGAGTTTATTCTACCATTTATTCCTCATTGGAAAAGTGTTAACAAGGAAGAAAACCAAAATTTGTTGGTACTTGTTCATGTGTCCCATTTCTAAATTTTCTTTTATTTCCAAAAGTGTGTTCATTTGTAAATCCTAGTGAAATATGGTAATGCTTAAGACCAATGTCACTTTTTTTCCCTCTCTTCTTGCGCACAAAAATCTCTAATATTTAAAATTTGCGTAACATTAAAAAAAATCACACTTGTCCTCGTGATTGTCCCACCAATTTGTCAGGATCGGTTAGAGCACAATACGCTACAATCACCGGTTCGAATACCATCTCGTGGATATTTCATCTCCCACCGATGTGGTCTCGGCCAGGTGTCGGGTTTGCTTCCCGAAGGTCGCCGGTGAATCCTGTTGGTGGTTGAGTTAATTTAACAAAAAAATCTAAAATATCACACCTAAATATTAGCTGATATAAGATATTACGACAATAAGACTTGACTTAGTGGCAGAACATTGGAAACGAGCGGAGTAGGGGTCTCAAGTCCATTATATTCACTTGAAAATTCAAACTCACTGATAAAACTAGAATTTAACAAATGACTTAAATTTACTTTTTATTGAATTCATATTTGAATACATGGATCTATCATTTGAGAGGATTCAAGTTCAACATTTCCAATCTGAGATTTTGATGGGGTTCTTAGATTATGAAGCTCCATAGTGACAAATGATAAATCAATGTTAATTATCAGACAAAAAATATCTTTTAAAAATGTTATCAAGATAGTATGAGGGTAAAGCTCGACCAAGTTAGACGTTAACAGGTAAATTGTCCACCTAGTATAATTTATATCTTAAGATGTACTCAAGACAAAATTATATCATAACTACAAATAGATCAACCTGAATTTATTAAAAATATATTAATCATTTATAAATTTAATTTTGTTGTTTGAATAAAAACCTATCAAAATCTTGTAAAAACCTATCAAAATCTTGTCATTATTACTAATATGTATGATAGTTGTTGGTAAAAATTCTAAATTCAGCTAGAGTTGTGCTTGCTCGGTGTGCACGATTGCAACTACACAATTTGAAACTAGAACCAATTCAACTGCTTATTTCCAATATTTTTTTTGGTTTGCAATGCAGGGCCTGTTTGGTTGACGGTGGAAGTGAGGAAGTAAGGAAGTGAGGAATTGGTAATAGTTCCCTTAGAACTTGGGAATTGGTTAGTAAGTTTTCCGGTGTTTGGATATTATTAGGAAGTGTGATTTGGAAAATGTTATGTCTTTTCCGGTGTTTGGATGGTAATGTGAAAGTGAAAGTGGAAAAGTTGACCACAAAGTTGAACGCAAAATAATATTAAAATAAAAATTAATTAAGAAAAATAAAAAATAGACTGTAATTAGAATGCAAGTGAGATTTACATGATCAAAATTAACTGTTTTGTGTTACAACTTATTATAAATGAGATTTACAAGACTACAAAATTAACTGTAGCACTTTGGAAGTGAGGAAATGGTGTGTAAAAGAGAAAAGAGAGAAGTAAAAGGAGTTTTCTTATTTTCCTTTTCTGGTGTTTGGATAGATAGGGAAGTAAGCAATTATACTTCCCATTTCCTTACTTCCGCCCACTTCCTTGCATCCAAACACCCCCGCAATTGCAACTAATGGAAGTGCAATGTACGTAGTACAATCATCAGTTCGGACACTTTTTTTTTTTTTAAATTTCAATCTTGAATCTGCGACTCCTATCATTTAACTTTTTTACCATCTAAGTCAAGACAAAGGGTGTTCAAAAATTATTTTGTTAGCTATAAATTAGGTTATTGTTTTCTCGCACGCGAAGTCTTGTTGTAATTTTACTTGTAGAATTTGTTGCAGTTATGCAGCAATGATATGGAAAAAAAACAGAAGACAACTTATATGAAACGTGATTTCTTTCATGCTTTTAAGGACGCACTAATCTTTTTTCAGAGAGAGAGATGCAATTAATCATACTTCATTAAGCAAAAAAATTTAGTAAAGTATGTCAATAGGAACAAAAAAATCACAAGTCAACGAGAGGAATTTATTTTTGCTGTCGGCAGATCGTGAAAATGACCCACCTTGCATTAGAAAAATAAAGAAATCACCAATTGAGTCAGAAACTTTTATAATAAATAATAAATGACTGGGCATTTGGATCCCATAAATAAACTTGGACAAGAAAAAAGAGAGAGAAGAAGAAGAAGTCAACAACACTGCACTCAGATCCAATCTCACTGAATTGGTTGGATGGAGACTCACCCCAAGCGTGCACGTGGCCCATGGCGGAGAGGACACGCTTTGAGCACTTCCCTCTGCTTATTCTTGCCCAGGCAAATTTGAATAATGAAAAAAAAAAA